>ML392724.1:0-145939 GCA_005239525.1 Nicotiana knightiana | reverse complement strand
CCGAGGCGTTTCATTCTGAACAAACTCATAAGTCCCAAATCACCTAACAAAGCTATCCGAGCCATAAAATCTCCATTCCGAGGTCATTCACCAATAAGTCAACTCTCAGTTGATTTTTTTAACTATTAGGCTACTTTAAGAGAGTAAATGCCTCAATTCTCACCATGACCACTTCGGACCCAAACCAACTGACCCAACACAGCAAAAACAAGCTAGCAATATATGACAAAGGCAGAAATGGGGGAAACGGGGTAAATCTCACGGAACGACCGGCCGGGTCGTTACAGTTTCCCTTTGGAATCAATAGATGAAGTTTCAAAGCGATTCCATCCTCTTTCATATGATTTTTAAGATATATTCCACATGCTTCTCCATTTTCTACGCTCCGGAATGGTCTTTGACGAAAGCATATGCAAGCTTAGAAAAAGAACTAATAGAATGTTCAGGTAACTGAAAATACTAAGCTAAGGCTCTATTCAATAGTGTTTCTTTGAACATTTTAACTAGCACTGATCCGATCTCTTCCTTTGTGACATCATTCCCTTTGATTCCAGTTGTATATTCCATAATGTGTTCACGAGGATCCCAGGTACCATCATACTTTGGAATGTCAGGCATCTTGAACTTTTTCGATATTGGCACTGGGCCATGCTAGGCTTCCACGACTGTTGCAAAAACTTATTCACATTAATCCCTTTCAAGATCGCTAGCACTCTGTAATGACCCGACTGGTTGTTTTACTTTCTAGATCCCCATTCCCTTATTTAAGAGTTCCCGTTTATGATTTTTCTATTTTATGACTTGTGGGGATGGTTGGTTTTGTTTTGGAAGGTTCAAGTTAAATCCGAAATACTTCGTTCCATAATATTGGCCTAAGGCGACCTAGTTTGACTTGAGTCAACACTTAGACTAAACGACCTCGGAATCGGGATTTGAAGGTCCCACTAAGTTTGTATCTTTATTTTGCACTTGGGCGTATGTTCAGATTGAGTTTCAGGTGGACCAGGAGCGTTTCAGTGCTTATTGTTGAAAGTTGGCATCCTTGAAGGTTTTAGAGTTTTCTAACTTTGGTTTGAAGTAGACCTTGGTGTTATAGATGTACGTTTGGGATTTTGAGCCTTTGGAATAGGTTCGTATAGTGAATGGTGTGACTTATGTGTAAAAGTTTGTGTCATTCCGAGTTGTCTAAGTATGATTTGTCGTGTTCAAAATTAGTTAAAAGAAGTTTGAAGTTTAGATGCTGAGATTAATTTTTATTTTGAGGTGTGATTCTTAGTTTCGATATTATTTTATGTGTTTTGAGACTTCGAGTAGGTCTAGATTATGTCTATGGACTTTTTGGTATAATTAGACAGGGTTCTGGGTGGCTCAAGTGTGTTTCGGACCACCCGGAGCAAGGTTGAAGTTGGAAGATGTTGTTGGTTCTGGCTTTGTTCTTCATGATTGCGGTGGGAGGCAGGAATTTGTGATGAAGGATTTGGGTTTGAGGACATTTTGTGCTTTGCGTTCGCGTTGGGTGAGTTGTCGTGGAGGCTTGGGGTAGTAGTTCTACGTGTTTGCGAGAAGTTGCATTCTCGAAGAAGATGCTAAACCTGCAGGTTGACCTTCGTGTTCGCGTAGGGCTGATCGCTTTGTGTAGGGCAGGAAAGATAGCGTATCGTGTTCGTAAAGCTCTTAGAAAAGAGTATTTTTGGGCGGCTGCAGATTTGACCTTTGCGATCGTGAGGAGGCTTCCCTGATCGCAAAGAGGAAGGACTTGGGCAGAATGGGTTTTATTCGGGACTTAGGCTCATTTCTGTCACGTTTTACATGGTTTGGGTGATTGTGGAGCTCTTTGGAGGGGGATTTTCATCAAGAATGATAAAGGTAAGTGATCTCTACCAATCATGAGTTAAATACAAGGATTATGTAAGGAATTTAACATTTAAATTTGTGAAATTTTTGGGGTTTGATGAATAACCTAATATTTGATAGAAATGAGATTTGACCATGAAATTGACTATGGAATTAGGTATAAGTTATATATTTGAGATCTTAATGCCATGGGTAACATTTATCTTCGAAAATTATTTAAATACGGGCACATGTGCTCGAGGTTGACTTTTATTCACTTTCTGAGTTGGGTTAAAAAATTACTCTAATAGTTGAATTATGAGTTCTTGAGAATACATTGATTGGTTTACACATCCTTTGACTAGTTTCTTGAAGTAGCGTGCTTGGAAGCAAGGTAAGTCTCATACACGAGTATAGAATATAGTATTTAAGACGGATCTATGGGTCAGGCCGTACAACCTTGGTAGTATACACTATTATAGTGGATCGGGTCGTTCGACTTCGGAAGAATTCATGTTCAATATTCGATAAGAGTCAAAATACAATAAGTTTTCCTTCTTGACTTGGGACTTGACATCTATATGATATTCCTTGTTAGTTTGAGATAGCATATAGTATTTGCGTATTTCATATTATTATTATGTTGAAGGATCATGTTACTTACAACTACTTATTTTATTGCTGCTTGTTGTGTTACATGCCTGTCTATTTTCATGTACATTGAATATAGGACCACTAGTAAGTGTTGTTGTTGACCCCTCATCACTATTTCTTCGAGGTTAGACTAGATACTTACTGGGTACGCGTTAATTTACGTGCTCATACTACACTTTGTACTAATTGTGCAGGTACTGAGGCAAGTACTTCAGGAGGTCATTCGGGCACGTATATGCACTATTCAGAGACTTAGTGGTGAGTTGCTTGCTATGCTTCGATCTACAGCACCCTGAGTCTACTTCTTGTTATGTTTGTTATTTTTTTCTAGTTTATTTCAGATAGTAGCTATAGTGATTTTGTATATTCTACTACATTACTCTAGCACTTGTGGCATCAAGTTTTTGGGGTTTCTAGTGGGTGTTTACTATCGTACCTAGTGTTAGTATCATTTCGATTTATGTTTTATTCTTACTCTATTACTTGGTAAGGAAGAGTGTACATTTTCATGGTTTCTAACTTCAATTCCATTCACTTAATGAACTTCATGATTTTAAAAGTTTAAGAATGAATAATTCTCTTGGAGGTTAACCATTCGCTTGCCTAATGACATCGCCGGGAGCCATCACGGTCTATGGTGGGAATTAGGTCGCGACAACATGGTATCAGAGCACTGGGTTCACATAGGTTTCACGAGTGTTGAGCAGACCTAGTAGAGTCTTGCAGATTGATATGGAGACATCTGTACTTATCTTTCAGAGGCTATAGGGTGTTCGGAAATTTCTCTTTCTTCATATCCTATTGTGCAGTTGATGTTGTACTAAGTATATTTCTCTTTTTCTATCATAGATTGTAGGAATGCGTGCAACAATATTACCCTACGATAAAGGGGCTGCCCCTCCGGTCGTCAGAGGTATATGTGGAGGCAGAGGGAGGGCCACAACTCCTGCTAGAGGATGAGGGCAACCTAGAGTTTCTCTAGTGGTACCACCAGTGGATCCGATGAAGGATTCTGTTACTGAGGATCGGGATGAGATACATGTAGCCGAGACGACACTATCAAACTTTCTGATCGCACCGAGATTTTAGGAGGCCATGGTTCGTGCGATGTGATTCATGGATTCTGTGACTTAGGCTGGACTATTTCTTGTAGATCCGGCCACATCTCAGGCGGGAGGGGTAGCACAGACGACTGCCGCTCATGTGCCAAGGCACGTTGCTACTGTTTATTTGACCCCAGGTGCACTACTTACGGGAAGGGTTTAGCCGGTTGCAGCGGGGAGAGGTCAGACCAGCTGCAAATGTTGAGGAGCACAAGTAGCTAGACTAGGCTTCATCCTCCTGTATTTGGAAATGAGTATTCAGAGAACCCAAATGATTTTAGTGACCATGACAGGGAGAGGCTACATAATATGCGAGTAGTGGATTGCAACGGGGTGGACTTCACCACATTATAACTAAAAGGAAGGCCGGTAGATGGTGGTAGTCTTATCTCCAGAGCGGTCCAGCGGGTTCACCTTCATTGACTTCATATCAATTCACATACCTCTTGTTGGAGAGTTATATTATATCCTCAAAGAGGGAGGAGTTACGGGGTCAGTTCAAGTTGATCCAGCAGGGTCAGATGTCCGTGATTGACTATGAGGAGAGATTATCTGAGTTGTCTTGTCATGCACCTCTTATACTCCCCACATATGCTGAGAGAATGCAAATGTTTATTGTGGGCTTGCACTATCGGATTCAGGTTTCTATGGCTCGAGAGTCAGATATGGGGCCTCCTTACCATCAGGTTGGGGGATAGCTCGGAGGATCGAGCATATCCGCAACCAGGTCATAGAGTTCACATCGAGGGATAATAAGCCTCGAAATTTTTGTGGATTCACGGGCGCCCCGTCTAGGGGCATGGGTTAGTTCATAAGGGGCCATCCTAGAGAGCTTATATATTTACTGCGACAGCCTTCTTGGGGTGCTCCAGTTAAGACTTACTTCAGCGACATTCCAGAGAGAACCTATCGTCCATCAGCTATTCAGGGTTCCTCTAGTGGTCAATCGTGATATTTGGGCCAAATCTAGGGTCATCAATTTTTTACAATGAGTGTTTGCTTCGAGTACGGGGAGCTTGGTTATTTGAGGAGGTTTTGCCCCAATCTTTGGGAAAGGCAGTACCATAGGGCTATTGGCCTATGATTACTAAACCTGCTGCCGCACCACCCGTCTGGCCAGCCAAAGGCGGAGGGAAGGTGGGTAGGGGGTCGCCCTAGAGGCGGAGGCTAGTCTAGTGATGCCTTGGCTAGATTCTATGCCTTACCATCTAGACATGTGTTGTAGCCTCCAATGTCATTATCATAGGTATTATTTAAATCTACCATAGGGATGCTTCGATACTATTTGATCTTTATTCCTATGTCTCTTCTTTATTTTCTCCTTATCTGGATGTATCTCGTGAGTTCTTGGGTGTTCCTGTATATATGTCCATGCAAGCGAGTGATTAGATTATTGTGGATTAGGTTTACCTGTCCTGTGTAGTGACTTTTTGTGGATATGAAAGGAGAGTGGATCTTCTATTGCTTGATATAATTGACTTGGAAGTTATCCTGGGTATGGACTAATTGTCTCCCTACCATGCCATTCTGGATTTCCATACCAAGACTGTTACCTTGGCGAGGCTAGAGTTGCCTAGGTTGGAGTGGAGAGGCACCACTATTAGTACATCCAGTCGGGTTATCTCTTTCTTGAAGGCGCGACATATGGTCGAGAAGAATTGTTTGGCCTAGGCTTTTGTTTGAGATACTGTTGTGGAGACTCCAACAATAGATTCAGTGCTTGTGGTGTGAGAGTTTTATGATGTATTTCCTGCTGATCTACCAAGTAAGAACCCGGATCATGATATCGAATTCGCCATTGATTTGGCACCAGTCACCCAACCTATATATATTCTGCCTTATCGTATGGCTCTAGTGGAGTTGATTGAATTGAAAAAGCAGCTTCAGGAGTTGCTTGAGAAAGGATTTATCAGGCCGAGTGTGTCACCTTGGGTGCACCGATATTATTTGTGAAGAATAACAATGTGAGTATGTTGATGTGCATTGACTACCGCCAGTTGAGCAAAGTCACCATCAAGAATAAGTATATGCTGTCGTGCATTGATATTTTTTTTGATTAGCTTCAGGGTGCTAGAGTGTTTTCGAAGATCAACTTGAGATATGAGGATTATCAGATGAGGATTTATGCTTTAGCTATTCCAAAGACATCTTTCCAGACTAGATATAAATACTATGAGTTTCTACTGATATCCTTCAGGTTGACTAATGCCCCAACGACATTTATGGATTTGATGAATCAGATGTCTAGGCCTTATCTTGACTCATTTTTCATTCTTTTCATTTTTTCGTTGATGATATATTGTTCTAATCGCGTACCATGGAGGAGCACGAGCAATATCTGAGGATAGTGCTTCAACCATCGTGGGAACAAAAGTAATATGTTAAGTTCTCCATGTGCATGTTCTGGTTAGAATCTATGAATTTCTCGGGGCATGTTGTATCAGGTGAGGTATTAAGATGCATCCCAAGAAGATTGAGGCAATTCAGAATTAGCCTCGTCCTACCACCATGACCAAGATCAGAAGTTTCTTAGGGCTATGAGGTTATTACCGTCAGTTTGTGGAGCGCTTCTCGCCTATTGTAGCTCCTATGACTAGATTAACCCATAAGGGTGTTAAGTTTAGATGGTCAGATGATTGTGAGGTCAGCTTTTTGAAACCCAAAATTGCATTGTCATGTATAGTGTGTATTGCAATGCTTCACACGTTGGTTTGGGTTGTGTATTGATGTAGGAGGGGCAAGTTATTGTATATTCCTCTCGTCAGTTGAAGCCCCATGAGAAGAATTACCCAGTGCACGATTTGGAGTTGGATGCGATAGTTCATGCTCTTATGATCTGGAGGCATTATCTTTATGGAGTGTCATGTGAGGCTTACACCGTTCACGGTAGTTTGTAGCATCTATTTAAGTGGAGAAATATTAATATGAGGTAGAGAAAGTGGCTTGAGTTACTCAAGGATTGTGATATTACCATCCTTTATCATCCGGAAAACAAAAATGTGATCGTAGATGCCTTGATTAGAAAGGCCGAGAGTATGGGTAGTTTGGCATTAAATTTTTATAGAGGAGAGGCCATTGGCTATGGACATTCAGTTCTTAACTAACAAAATTGTGAGGCTGGATATTTCAAATCCCATTCGGGTTCTTCCATGTGTTGTGGCTTAGTTTTTTTGTATTCGAGTGGATCAAGGCTCATCATCATGATGATCCGCACATGCAGGTTCTTAGAGAGGCGTTTCTATAGGGTGATGCCAAGGAGGTTACTGTTGGATATGATGGTGTTTTGCGAATCCAGGGTTGCTTATGTGTTCCTAATGTTGCTGGACTGAGGGAGGCACTTCTTGAGAAGGCACACCATTTGTGTTATTCCATTCATCCAGGTGTCATAAATCTGTATCATGGTCCGAGGCAGCGTAATTGGTGGAAGAGGGGTAAATCAAAACATTGTTGAGTATGTGGCGCGATGCCTGAATTGCCAGTAGGTTATGTACGAGCTCTAGAGGCCAGATGGCTTACTTCAGTATATGGTTACCCCAGAGTGGAAGTAGGAGAACATCACTATGGATTTCGTGGTTGGTTTGACACGAATGTTGAGGAAATTTGATGATGTTGAGGTTATTGTCAACAGACTAAACAAGTCTGCACACTTTGTTCCAGTGATGACTACATACACTTTGAGAGGCTGGCCCCGATTTATTTCCAGGAGATTGTCTATTTGCATGGCCTGCCTATTTTTATTATTTCAAATAAAGGTACTCAATTTGGTTCGCATTTCTGGAGAGTAGTATAAAATACCTGGGTAGAGCTCAGCACGACCTTCACATACGGAAGTCAGAGTGGACAATTCAGATTTTGGAGGATATGCTTAGAGCATGTGTGATTGACTTTGGACGGAATTGGGATAGATTCTTTTTGTTGGGCGAGTTTTCTTAAACAATAATTACTAGTCTATCATCAAGATGGCTCCATTTGAGGCCTTGTATGGTCGACAATTCTTTCCCCCATCGGTTGGTTTGATCCCGATGAGGATGGGTTATATGGTACTGATTTAGTAAGGGATGCTTTGGATAAGGTAAAGTTTATTTAGGAGAAATTTTTCATAGCACCGTCAAGGCAGAAGAGTTAGGAGGACCAGAAAGCACATGTGTCATTTATGGTGGAAGAGAATGTACTTTTGAAAGTATCGTCGATTAAGGGTATCATGAGGTTCACAAAGAAGGTCAAGTTGAGTCTGAGGTTCATCTATCCATTCGAGGTTCTAGAGGATGTTGGTGAGGTTTCATACAGGCTTGCTTTGCCTCCTAGTCTATCGGGAGTTCATCCGGTATTCCACGTGTCTATGCTCCGGAGGTACCACATAGATAGGTCCCATGTGTTGGATTACATCATAGTTCCGCTAGATGAGAGCTTGGATTATGAGGAGGATCTAGTTTCCACTGTTGATGGACAGGCCCGCAAGTTGAGGTCTAAAAATATTTCAACAATGAAGGCCCGATGGAGGGGTCAACCAATCAAAGAGGTGACTTGGGAGACCAAGGAGCATGTAGAGCAGATATCCGATTACTTATTTGGCACGTCAGGTATGATGCTAAACCCGTTTGAGGATGAATGTTTGTTTAAGAGGTAGAGAATGTAACAACCCAATCGGTCGTTTTGCTTTCTAAACCCCATATACAATTTTCAAGACTTCTCGTATGTGCTTTTTCGTTTTTATGACTTGGAGAGATGATTGGTGTGATTTTGGAAAGGTTCGAGTTGAATCCAAAATACTTAGTTCCATTATAGTGGCCTAAGGTTGCCAAGTTTGACTTCAGTCAACACTTTGAGTACAGGACCTTGGAATCATAATTTGAAGGTCCCAAAAGGTTTGTATGGTGATTTTGGACTTGGGGCACATGTTCAGATTTAGTTTTGGGTGGACCAGGAGCGTTTCGGTGCTTATTGTTGGAAGTTGGTATCTTAAAGGTTTTTGAGTTTTCTAAGTTTTATTATAAGTAGACTTTGGTGTTATCGATGTTCATTTGGGATTTCGAGCCTTGGAATAGGTTCGTATAGTGATTGGTGATTTGTGCGTAAAATTTCGCATCATTTCGGGTTATCTCAGTATGATTCATTGCATTCAGGGTTAGAAGAAATTTAAAGTTTATAAATTGATTAATTTTGTTTTGAGGTGCGATTCTAGGTTTCGATGATATTTTATGTGTTTCAAGAGTGAGTAGGTCCAAATTATGTTTATGGAATTGTTGGTTTAATTGGACGGGGTCCCGGGTAGCTTGGGTAAGTTTCAGACCACTCGGAGCAAGGTTGAAGTTGGCAGATTTTGTTGATTCTTGTTTTGTTCTTCGCGAACACGGTGGGATGCATGCGTTTGTGATGAAGGATTTCTTCTTGTAATGACCCGACTGGTCGTTCTGAGTATTTCAACCCCATTCCCCATGTTTGATGCTTTGCATGTGTGTATTTGTAATCATAGGACATGCCGGGGTGGTTGGTTTGGTTTCGGGGAAGTTTCAGACTGAATTGGGACACTTGGTCCTAAGGTTAGATGCTTGAGTAATATGCGTTGGCCAGAGTTTTACTTTTGTGTAGGAGACCTCAAAAATTGTATTTTAATGGTTCCAATAGCTTCGTATGGTGATTTTGGACATACACGTATGTTCGGATTTGGAGATTCCTTGGTCATTTTGGCTCGAGTTGGCGAGAGTTGAATGTTTGGAAGGTTGATAGGTTTGACCGAGAGTTGAATGGATAGTATCAGGTTCTAATTTTTGTTCCGGCAGCTAGAATAGGTCTGTTGTGTCATTTGAGACTTGTATGTAGAAATTGAGTTCATTCCAATTTGTTTATTCTTGTTAGGTGTAAGTTTTGAATTCCGAAATTTGGTTTAGTTCCTTAGGCTTTAATTGAGGTGCAATTCACGGTTTTGATATTGTTTGGGGGGTAATATGGGACATCCAGCATCTCCCTGTCATGTTTTGGGATTGGATGGTGACGAGCTTGAAACCCACACTTTAATATGCTCTCTAGTCGAATATAGCATAGAAAATATCGTATCCACAGGGATAGGAGTTAAACATTGTTTTCGTAATAAACATCTTTATTGCTATTCAAGATGATCAACAATTTTGATTTGTGTGAATTAAAACTAAAATTAACTAAATTCCTAAACGATTAGCTAATGACAATTGCAACAAGAGTAAGCAAGAAGATATCAAGGGGAGAAAATAGTGGTTGATTGGAAATGTGTAAGATACTCGTTCGGGAATTAACTCTAGTCGATACACTTCTAAGGTTCAAGTGAGTCTCTAGAATTCACCCAATTATAGTCAAACGTTCCGTAGAAACTCCTCTCTCTATTAAGCCTCAACCTCGCGATATGAACTAAGTTAAGCTTGGTGATGATATGCAAGACTTCGTAGCGGGTTAATCTTTAGGAGAACCTCTTTCAATTATCCTCCTAACTAAGTCTAAGCGATAGTTCAACTAGCTTCTTTCGATAACTAGGAAGAATTAATGAATTCAACCAACAAAATAATTCAGCAACATCAAAAGTTACGCCTCTTTTGATTACATAAACATGTGTATGTCTGCGCAATAATTAAAACACCCAAAATGATTCAATATATAAACTAGAGTTAATATCCACAAAAAATACTCAAAACACCAAATCCATCAATCCCTAATGAATAATTACACCTTGGATATGAAGTAATTCATCACAATTAAGTTTAACGTAAAGAAAAGTATAAAACAATCCAAACCCTTGTCTTGAGTTGGGATTGAAGGATCGATTCCTTGTGCTCTTGATTCTCCAATTTCTCCTTAGCCTCCTTAGGTCTTAGATGTATCAAAAGTACCCAAAATAGCGTTTTTCTATGTATATATACCAAGTAGGGTCGGTCCCAAACAACTACACCTTCTCCTACGCGAAAAAGAACACTTTATGCCACATATGTGCGGTCAGTGCGCGGCCCTGCACTTGGAACGAAATTTTCTCCCTGTTTTATTGGTAGTTTGAAACAATGTAAAACATAAAAGTTGTAGCCCTATGAAATATATTTCCAACCATATATTTTGGTGCCCGGATAGAGTGTTGAGGGAACAGTTATGCGCATTTTACTAGAAAGTGTGCAATATACCTGCTTGATTCTTCGTTTCGTTGCACTATCATCCGTTGATCCCCGAACACGATCTCGGATTCATTCCTTGGGATTTTACTCAGACTTCAAAGCTCCAAATCACTGGAATTCATTTCATAACATCTACATAGCTCGTAATCACTCTTACAAGGCATAAAACACACAATTAGTGCAAGACACTAGCGATTAAAGCTCAAATTCAACTAAAGTGCAGTAAATTAAAATGTGATAATCGACTAAAACATGAGATTGTACCTACCATCAGCGCCCCACATTTAAACCATTGCACATTCTCGAGCAATAAAACCACACTTTATATAGACACAACATTACTGAGAAACTCTCCTAACTCATCACACTAAGAATATTTAAAATAAACTAAGTACAATAGTGTAACATCTTCACCTCAAGAATTTGACTCACAAGTACCACGCATTATTCACAACTTATTCACTTACTCTAACACAGAGATCGAGAATTACCTTTCCTTCATGAATCAAGTGCCCTCACACAACAAAAGAGAGTAGTTCACAAACAATAAAATTCAAGAACATTTAGGAACTCAAGATAGACATTCACTCTCAGAAACGACATTCATATGCCACAGAAGATGTACCATAGGCTTTTCCGTAGTGTACTATTTTACTAATTGAGCTCATTCAATCAAGTATCAAGTATGACATTTAACTGGTTGCAATGTATGCTGCAGGATGGGTAGGATACATTTAGATATAAGAGTGACTACACCTCCTTAAGCACTTTAATACATACACTTTAACAGTTGAAACCCCACAATTATGTCAAACCATACTCCACCATGACATCAACATGCATTAACTCCCCAAATTATTTAAACACCATTACATCAAGAGTTACCACTTATCAATGAATCTCGTTCACAGCAATACAACTATTTTTCTCTTTTCTTGTTCAATTCGAGTGGCTCTTACTTTTTCAAAAAAAGTTCACCTTTATCCTTATTTCATTAGTTCCACTCATAAGACAAGCCAACCACCCCACACTTCAACTTTTACAAAGTTCATAGAGTTTTAAGCGCTCACGAGAGGTAAATGGTTCAAATAGATTGTCAATTCAAACAATTGGGTAAGCTCGTAATGTGGTTACCAAAGAAACGAGATTATATACTCAAAGAGGTTAACTAAGATACATAAATATTAGGTGGTACAACACATATATCTGGCTTAATAAAGAAAGGCCTATATCACTTCCAAGACTGACTAAAACCACTATTTCGCTTTGCAAACACACGGGGCATGTTCTAGACATCAAGTGCAAATAACACAAAAATCTCACACACATATGGAACATGACTCACTCGGGCTTTGACTCTCAAGACAGTCTAGTCAAAGCAGCTAAGTAAGGTTAAGAACATACAATTTAAGGCACTTATACAAGAGTCAAAAACTGAGCCTAAGCGTCACAACTAAAGCACTCACTATTATTAAGGCATAACCAAGTCAAGAGATATTGTTTTTATTTCAAACCATAGCACAAGGTTTCCTACTTCTAACAAAAATAAAAGCTAACTACACTAGGTTCAAACAAAACTCTTGGAAAAGAATCGCAACACAAAGAAAAACCAACAGGGAATTGATACACTACCTACAAAAGAAGATATTTTTGTTTTTTTTTTCCGACTTAAATCCCTCAAGAAACCTGTCGAATGATATCCATCATCGACAAAAATCAAAAATTTTAAAACTTTTATGTTTTTTTTCAATTTTTTCTACTACTCAAACTAGCAAAAACTAAAATAAATACAACATACAAATATACCCCCCACCCCACACTTTAAGTTGTGGCATGTCCACATGACACCTAATTGAAAAACATAAGGTAAAGGAAACTTCCCTGAATTTTCTTCTTTTCCGATAACTTATAAACTCCATAACTAATATAAAGAAAATAAAATAGAAAAGGAAAGAGAAAAGAAGAAAAAAACTAAAACCTAATTCCTGAATTAGCGCTACAAACTATCTCCAATACTATTGATTGCCAATCCCTGGAAACAACGCCAAAATTTGAGGAGCTTGAAACACACACTTTAATATGCTCGCTAGTCAAATATAGTATAAAAAATATTATATCCACTGACATTGGAGTTTAATAGTGTTTTTGTAGTTTACAGCTTATCGTTATTCAAGATGATAAACAATTTAGATTTGTGTGAATTAAAACTACTAAATGTCTAAAAAATTAGCTAATGACAATTGCAACAAGAATAAGCAAGAAGAAATCAAGGGGAGAAAATAAGGGTTGATTTGATAGGTGTAAGATACTTGTTCGGGAATTAACTCTAGTCCATTCACTTCTAAGGTTCAAGTGAGTCTCTCGAATTCACTCAATTATAGTCAAATGTTCAGTAGAAAATCCTCTCTCAATTAAGCCTCAACCTCGCGAATTGAACTAAGTTAAGCTTGGTGATGATATGCAAGAATTCGTAGCGGGTTAATCATTGAGGAGAACCTCTTTGGATTATCCTCCTAACTAGGTTAAACAATAATTCAACTAGCCTTTTTCGATTACTCGGAAGAATTAATGAATTCAACCAACAAAATAATGCAGCAATAAATATACCAAAAACAATTCAATACATAAAATTAGAGTTAATATCCACAAACAATTTTCAAAACACCAAATCCATCAATCCATAATGAAGAATTACTCTATGGATATGGAGTAATTCATCACAATTAAGTTTAAAGAAAGAAAAGCATAAAACAATCCAAACCCTTGTGTTGAGTTGGGATTGAATGATCGATTCCTTGTGCTCCTGCTTCTCCAATTTCTCCTTAGCCTCCTTAGGTCTTAGATGTGTCAAAATTTCCAAAAATAAAGTTTTTCTATGTATATATACAAAGCAGGGTCGGGGCTAAACACATACACCTTCTCCTACGCGAAAAAACACTTTTCCCGGACAAAACGTGCGCGACCGCGCACTTTTCACACTTTCTGCCCCATATGCGCGGCCAGTGCGCAGCCGTGCACTTGCCGCCTATTGTTCACCTTGTTATGTTGCGAATTTGAAAAAATGTAAAATATAAAGTTGTACCCCTTTTAATTAGATTTCCACCCATATAATGTGGAGCCAAATAGAGTTCTGAGCTAACAGTTATGCGCATTTTACTAGATAGTGCGGAATATGCCTCCTCAATTATTTGTTTCGTTGCACTATCATCCATTGATCCAAGAACACGATCCCGGATTAATTCCTAGGGCTTTTACCTAGAGTTCAAAGCTCCAAATCACTTGAATTCATTCCGTAACATCTACATAGCTCGGAATCCCTTCTACAAGGCATAAAACACACAATTAGTGTAAGACACTAGCATTAAATCTCAAACTCAACTAAAGTGCATTAAATTATATTGTAATAATTGACTAATATATGATATTATAGCCTACCATCAGATGGTGTGCCTGGATGGGATCTAGGGGGACCTCGAGTGTGTTTCAGACCATTAATCCTTGTTTTTGATATGCTGATTTCTGGTGCAATAGTTGTTCATCGCGATCACGGTTGTAGGCTCGTGATCGTGGGGTGGAGTTTTAAGTAGGAAGTTTTTACACTTCGCGATCAGGTGAGATGCATCACGTTTGGTGGAGCTTTGGGAGGCGTGATGTGCATTCTCGCTCATGTGTCACGTTCGCATAGGTGTGTGGCTAGGCTGGAGTTTTTGTCTACGCAAACTCACGTAGGTGGCTGCGTTCGCGTAAGCCGGTATGGAGAAGGGTTGCATTCTCCTAAAGGACTTCGCGTTCGCAGAGGATATTTTTGCACCAGTGAGCTTTTTTTCTTCGGGATCATGATGCATATGCTTGTGCAGATTATTTAGGTACATTATTTCAAAGGTTTTTGTTATTTTATCACAATATGAGTTACATATCTCGGATTTGGCTGATCTTTTGAGGGAATTTTCACGATCTGGATTGGGGTAAGTATTTTTTGCTCGGATTTTTTTTTTCATGATTCCAACATTGAATTTAGCATTTACTTAGTGAATCTAAGTGATGAAATTGGGGGATTTTAGTAAAAACTTTTCTAAAGAATAAATTAATGATTTGAGGGTCGATTAGAGGTCGAATTTGGATGAAACACATATATTTAGACTCGTATTGGAATGGGTGTGCAAAATTTGTGAGATTGGTCGGGTTCCAGGGTGCGGGCCTGGGGTTGAATTTTTGGGTTGACATTTAATAGCTGATTCACGATCTTAGCTTTATCATTTGGAATCATTCATACGGATTTTATTGATGATATTAAGATATTTTGGCTAGTTTTGAGAAGGTTGATTCATGCGGGAATAGCTTCTTCGAGTACTGATTTAGCTTGCTTGAGGTAAGCATCTTAACTAAAGTTGGTTGATGCACTAGTTGCATGAGTTATTTGTGATTGATATGTGCTATGGGTGGCGCACATGTGTGGGGTTACCTATGTGCGTGCACCAGGGTATAATTCATGCTCAGGGTAGTGTTTAGGCTATGATACGCCTTGGATTGATTATTAAGATTCATGTTGTGATGGTTCGTATATTTGTAACCTTGTTCTGAGCTATTTGAACCATGTTTGGAGTTATATTGAGGTTAGTCTCCTGGTTAAACCCTATAATTGCTACTTTCACGATGTAATTGCCTTATTTGAGCTATGTTAGCACACTTTGCACATGCATACACCTTAGCATATTACTTATACCGGTCTAGGAGTATGAAATTTAATATTCATTAATCATGTACATGTATTCTTGTATATTTGCATTCAGTGTGATCTGCTTTGGACTAGTAGCACGTGACCACGCCGTATAGTTTATGATATTGAGCCTATGGCCACGCCAGGCGGATTGTGATATTGAGCGTGTGACCACGCCCGACAGTTTGTTATGTTGAGACTATGACCACGCTGGCGTATTGTGATATTGTGACCACGTTGGATGGATTATGATATTGAGCATGTGACCACGCTGGGCGAATTATGGATTATTGGCACGTGACTACGTTGTGCAGCATGTGGCTGTGGATCTATCCCCTTAGATTCACCCTCTCATGTTTCTTATTGATTTTGTACACGTGGTTTATGAAACCTGATTAGTGATTTGGTTTGGTTATTAAAATTCTGAGGAAAAGCTAGACACTATTTGATTTGGTTGTTGCATTTCACCTTTTCTTGCAATTTTCCTTGGTTGTTACCTGATTTATTTGCATATCTTCTTTATATGCTGGATTGTTGACTAAGTAGAGTATGTTAAGTAATTATGTGACCCAAGGTGGTTTTATCTGTGATTCATGACTTAATCATAATTTTGTTCTGTACTTGTTAGATTTATCAACTGTACAGGTGATTGGCGAGTATTATTTGTAATTCTTACTTCTATTACCTCAACGAAGTTAGTTATGATACTTTATGAGTACATGGGTTCAATTGTACTCATGCTACACTCTGCACTTAATTGTGCAAGACCCGATGTTGGACAGAACCACCAATAGCTGAGACTTGTTGATGAGCTATCTTGGAGAGACGAGGTAGGGTTGCATCTCGATCGCATTATTTGCATCTCATTTTAATTTCTACCGATGTCTTACATTCAGATAGTATTGTTATTTGGTATTTCAGACTTGTATTTCTGTATTAGAGGTCATGACTCTTAAAATATACTAGTTATGGGGGGTTTATTATGTTTATGTTATGTTAATGGATTTATATTTGTGTTATTTTCATCATTTCTATTATTATGATTCATTATTGTTATGTTCGGCTTTCCTAGCAAGTGCTTTAGGTGACATCACGACCGATCAGTGGTTTTGGCCGTGACAAGTTGGTTCAGAGCCCTAGCTTCATAGGTTCTACGGGTGATGAGCATGTTTAGTAGAGTCATGTAAATCGGTATGGAGACGCATGTACTTATCTTCGAGAGGCTACCAAACTGTTATGAAAAAACTTCACTTTCTTGCATTCTTGTCGTGCAGATTTATTAATTTTGAAGTTTGAACCTTTACTTTTCAATTCTCTCACAGATGGTGAGGATACATTCAGCTGGATAGGGCGGGCATGCACCATTACCACTTGTTAAGGTACCGAGAGCCTGAGACCGAGGTGGGGTTTGCACTACAGCTAGATAAGCACTTGTTGAGTCAGCAATCACTCCAGTGGAGGAGTAGGTTGAAAATACTATTGAGCCCTTGGAACCAACTCAGACACCGAGAATACCCATTGTTATACATGGTCTTCAAGACGCCTTGGCTCAGATCTTGAGTGTGTGCACGAGCTTGACTTAGGCTGGTATTGTACTAGTTGCACCAGATACCTAACAGGTCGGGGAAGGATCCAAACTCCCGTCGCCCGTACACCGGAGCAACTAGCTCAGGTTATCAGACACCAGGGATGTTACCAGTTCAGCTAGTTGTTTCTTCTCAAGCCAACGTTGGTCCACCTATGTGTGATGAGGAGTTTAGGAGATTGGAGAAATTTAAGAGTCTTGATCCTCCCAAGATCAGCGGAGGAGAGTAAGAGCATGCTCAAATTTTTCTATATTGGTGTGATCAGATTCTTTACATCAGGTACTCTGGACACTAGTGGAGTTGCCTTTACTAATTTACAGCTGACATGAGCAGCCTATATATGGTGGCAGAACTATGAGTCAAGCAGGCCAGCTAGCCCAACACCACTTACTTGGCATCAATTCTCAGTTGTTTTCTTAGATAAGTTTGTTCCACAAACTTGTAGGGAGGAGTTGCGTAGGGAGTTGGAGCAGTTACGTGAGGGTATGACTGTGACCCAGTACAAGATAAGATTCACATATTTGGCACGTTATGTAGTATGGTTGGTTACCACACAAAGGGAGAAGAATAGATGGCTCATTGATGGCCTCAACTATGGTTTACGTTATAATTTGGCTCGAGAGGCCGTGACAGATGCTGGATTTGACCAGGTGGTTGATATTGCTAGGTGCTTGGAACATGTTCTCAGGATTAAGCTAGAGGAGTAGAAGGGAAAGAGGCCCCATGGTTCAGGTGGTGCCTCGTCAAGAGGCTAGTCTTATCACAACAGAGGTTGTCCTTTTAGGCCCGCTCAGGTAGCTCGCCAGATTCCTCATGGTTCATCATTTAGCAACAATTCATATAGTACTCACCCAGTTCAGCCACCAATCAATGTGCCGCTGGCATAAAGTTCTTACCGTGCTCTATTTTCTTAGGGTTCCATAGGCATTAATCTAGTTTTATCAGGGTCAATAGCCTTGTGGGAGCGGTTGCATAGAGTTAGGGGACTTGAGTCATCTCAAGAGGGATTGCCCCAAACTTCTGAGTAGAGTTCCACATTAGGGCTTGCAGCCTATGATTTCAGCACCTGTAGCTACACCATCTATATAGCCAGCCAGGGTGGGGCTCAGTCAGTTCAAAGTCGCACTAGAGGGGAAGGTCGGTCAGGCCCGTTGCTATGCATTCCTGCCAGACTTGAGGTACTTGCTTCTGAAACCGTGATCACAGTTATTGTTTAAGTGTTCCATTCGTACGTTCAGTGTTAATTGACCCTGGTTCCACTTACTCTTATGTGTCATCCTATTTTGCTCGTTATTTGGATATGCCTCGTGATTCTTTAGATATGCTTGTTCATGTATCTACATCAATGGGTGATTCTATTGTGATGGATCGTGTATATTGATCGTGTGTGGTTATAGTTGGGGGTTATGATACTAGAGTCGATCTTTTATTGCTCAGTATAGTTAATTTATAGGTGATTTTGGGCATGGAAGGCTATCTCCGTACCATGCTATTCTTGATTTTAATGCCAAGACCGTAATGTTGGCGATGATGGGGTTTCCTAGGTTAGAGCGGAGAGGTTTTCTTAGTCGAACTTCCAGTAGAGTGATGTTCATATTTGAAGGCTCAACAGATGGTTGAGAAGGGGTGTTTGGTGTATTTTTCCTTTGTGAGGGATGTTAGTGCTGATATCCCTACCGTTGAATCAGTTCAAATAGTGACAGAGTTAAAAAATATGTTTCTTGCGGACCTGCCGGGCATGCCACTGTTGATACCCAATATTTCCTTAAATTATTTTTAAATCTGCATATATACCTTCGAAATCACTTTTTATAATAATTGGTATTTTTCCCATAACTTTCCATATTTAAAAAAAAAATTTATTCACAACTTTATATTCAATAATTATTCATAAATTACATTACAAATAATTTCAAAATATTTCCTAGCTCAATATATCATTTTTAATCCTATTAGGATTAATTATTTCACAAATTAGCCAATTTGACATTATTTGGATATAATTACAACAATTTCACAATTGTAGCCTAATTGTACATTTTGTGCCATCTTAATTCAATAGCTAACCATTTTATTTTATTTTTTATTAGTTAATTACCTTAATTTCACCTATTTAGTCTTGTTTTCATTTTTTATATAATTATTAGCTATTTTATTAATTATTTATCTATTTTAAGGGTATTTAACAAATAACCGTCATTATTTACATCCTGGCCTAATTAATCCTGGTCCCTAACCCAGTTAACCCAGCCCAAACCTGAATTTCTACCCAGCCCAGACCCAAATTCCTACCCGACCCAACCTAGGATCAATCTCGATCGTTGATCAAATTTTATCAACGGTCTAGATTAGACTTCCCTAAATTAAACCCTAACGACCTACCCCCTTCCCCTCATTTGTCTCCTCTCACATTATCTCTCTATCTCTCCGATTCTCTCTAGAGACTTCCAGTCTCTTCTTCTCCGATGAAGATGGCTCGTCTTCTCCGGCTACCTCTCTTGCCGGAAACCATGGGTCCTCACTCCTCTTAGCTTAATAGCTCCCTCCTACACCGGGTATCACTGTCAGGAGGTCCTTAGGAGATCCTGAAGCGGTTCACCTCACCCCATGACTGTTCATGCCTTCTCAGGACACCCTTGGCCCGTCCGAGTAAGATCTTCCCATCTCCGGCCAAAACCTATGGTTTCTGAGCCGATTTTCTCTCTTTTTGGGTTATCTCACTAAAACCCTAACTGTTGGCTCTCGATTTCTTAGATCTATGATAGATCTGGATGTATTCGGAGTTATTTTTGCTATTTCCCTTAAACATTCCGAGTTTTCTTTAAAAATGACTCTTAATCTTCAAGCTAGGGTTTCTTAACACTGTTCTGAAAAAAAAAAGAATGATTTTCTTTCTGATTTTACGTATTATTCAATAATTTCTACTATGTTTGCATGATTTATTTGTATTTTTCCTTCATCTGATTTACTATTTTGGAAACCCTAAGTGGCTTTGCCTTAATCTTAGGATTCTGAGTCCGTTTTGATGATTTTGTTCGTTTAATCTGTATGTATACATGTTTCCCACGAATGTTTTGAGCTTTTCTGTGACTTTACCATATTTTTTTCATTAGGGTTTATGATCTTTGTGTCCTCTACTTGTATCATGTTTACTCCGTTATTTCCTCTAATCATTTTACTATGTTCTAACTTAAATCCCTGATTTATGTGATTCTCTTACCCTACTTTGCCTATTCTTGCTTATGTTATGTTTGCTCCGTTCAGTTGCAATACTTTCCTTTGGTTAATTTTTCCTTCTAGCGGAATCCCTGATTCCCTGTGATTGGTATTCTCTATTCTCGACTGATTTCAATCTTTAAAATATTCTCTTGCCTTATTTTTTGTTAACTATGCTGTCAACTGATTCTCAACATTTGTTTCCTTAATTAGGACTCTATGAACCTAGCCTAATTTCCAGCTCTATACTTACACTATTTTGAAGTATTTCCTTATTTGTTATGTTCCAATTATATGTTGACTTGCTTCCTTATTGGCTACATGTTCTTACCGTTTGAAAGTTAACCCCTTAATTAGAGGAACTACTTAAACTGATTGATTCTGATTCATTTAATTGCTGCCTGACTTTTATCTGCACCTTATTTACAACTATTTTAAAAGCTATATATACCCTGGCCTCTTATTTTTTGACACAGACACAAAATGATTTGTTTAACTCTCTCTCTCACAATTAAAAACTCTCTGCTCTCTCCCTCTTCTGTGCTAGTTGCTACTATTCTAAGTTGGCCGGCTGCAAGCCAAGGTTAACTATTGTGCATCTCCTATTTCCTATTTGTGTTACTGCTTTCTTCACTTCACTAGTATATTCTAATTCATATTTCAGTTCTCAAACCAACATGTTTCTATTTCTGTTGCAATTCACTATGTTTCTAATTTGCTTTTACTTATTATTCTGTTATTCAACATGTAACTAGGATCCAGATTTCCCCTCTTCCTGTTAAGTTTATGATTTACTTGTCTAGGACCAGCATGTTTCTGTATACTTACACCTGTTTCTTATGTGAATCCTCATGCCTATGATTGGTACATTAGTGATCATTGTCTTTGTTGTTTGGTGTTGATATGTTAATCTAATCCAGTATACCCTTGACACTCTGAACCCTTAGGAGCTTCTGATTGCATGTCTATATGTGTTTCTGCCTGCTACATGTTTGCCCTCACATGCTCTGTGTTTGTCCCTCAAATCCCATTACCCCTTCTTGTGATTGTTGGACTATCCCTGGTCCTCTGTGTGATGTTGAGCTTCTATTCCAATCAAGTTTCCTTATTCAAGACTGTTTTCCTACTTACCATTTCGCAAAACTGTTTTCTTGCTTAAACCATTTAAAAATAGAAAGCACTCTCACATATACTCTTAGAAGTTTAGGTTTTGCCCCTTCTGTGTGAGCATTGCCTTGGGACCCTTGAGCTCCCTTTGAAGTATGACACATAAAGGCTGGCCATTCCACACTGCACTTACTCTATTTTGGCTATAAAATCTTGGTGTGAGCACTGCCCGGGAGCCCTTAAGGTCCTTAGGGAACTTTCCCGGGAGCCCTTAAGGTCCTTAGGGAACTTTGACACACCCGGATTGTGAAAAGGCTGTGAAACATTACCTGGCATTCAGGACTTGGAGACTTGAGCCTATTCTGTATGCTCCCTATAGTTAAATTCTTATTTTTTTTCTATTTCAGTTGTGTAATTTATATTCAGTGGTCTGTAATAATTAATTGTAAACAACTTTGGGGTCGGATAGTAAAAAATGGGTGGTGATATGCATGTTGTAGTATAATTAAGGGTAGAGATCATGTTTCTAGGTTTATTTTCTTCATGTGCAATAGCATCCATGTTTAGGTAAAACACGCCATGCATTAGATATCATGCTACTTAGGATCTATGTGTATTCACCATCTCATCTACACTTAGAAATCCTTCCTATAGGATAAATAATAAAATAAGTTGCTATTACGTGATTCTACCCATGTTCTGAAACTTCACTAGAAATACTGTCCTAGGATAAAAATAAACTGCAATCATGTCTCATCATGCTATACACGTAGAGATCGTGTTTTAGGTAAACAACCATTAAAATCCGTCACCTATGCTATTCCTGAAACTGTGCATAATGCTATGATTCCATGTGCATTTAGAAATCATGTTTAAGTTATTATGCATCATGCTGCATTAGATATCATGCTATAGGATCGTATCTATTTAACTGCATTTAGTTTAAATACAGAAAAGTCCCCTGTTCTAAGCAACTAGTAATTAGTCCTTGCACATCTTCAACACCTAGAATTTCATGTTATTAGCTATAAACAATCTAGAATCTGAATAACTGTTGAATGTTATCTTACACCTAGGCAAGCCTTAGGTAATTAACTTAAAAAAATAAAAATCAGAACTATCTTTGTGATCATGTTTAACTGTCAGCATGCTTAAAACCAGTAGGCAAGCCTGATTAAGACTTCATCTCTGGGTTATGCAATAAATCTGTCTTTGTGTTATCACCTAGATACCATGCTCTAGGATTCTAAACTAATATGGACCTTAGTTGTGTATGAGACATGTTGTTTATGTGTACTATGTGTGGAGGTATACTTTTGCCTTTTATTTGCTTTCCATGCTCCCCTTAATTGATGTCCTATATGTTTTACTATGTGATGCCTTAGTATTTTACCTTTAAAACCTAAGGGTCTGCCTAGCACCTCCCTTTAGGATAAGATTCCTAATTTCCTCTAGGACTGATAGGAAGGGATGGGTAACAGCATGCAATAGAGGTCGATACCAACACTCATTTTTAATAACCTTATGGTGTGGGAAGGGTAGAATATGGATATGATGACCGGTCCGCTAATACTACGTGTAGCCCCTCTTCGAGGAGTGATTACCAGGTATTGCATTGATGTGATCCATATTATTATAAACCTAGGAAACCTTTTATATGCTTAGCTCGTAATACTTTTCGAAAGCTAATCTGCTTTACTTTTTTTTAACATCCGCATGCTTAAGACTTAAATCCCCTCTTATTTGAGTCTTTACTTGTTATTTGTTAATTGTACAAATTCACAAAACCATTTGGTCGGGAACCACACTTGGTGATCCTGAGGGGTGCCTAACACCTTCCCCTTAGGATAATTTCAATCCCTTACCCAATCTCTGGTTTGTAATGTAGTAGTAATTAAACCTTCTTAGGTGCCCTAACGCACCGTTAAAATCGTTAGGTGGCGACTCTTCAAAATATGCAAACCCATTTCCCAAAAGGAACGATTTGTCCCAACCAATGTCATAAACCCGATCTCCGCGAGGAAAAAAGGGGGCCCGACAGCATGGAGACTCTGCTGGGGATATCCAGGCTTTTAGCATTTCAAATTGTTTTGTGAATTTGTGCCTTTATTTTAAATACTTGCACCCTTTACTATTCCCTTTACATGCAATTAATTGTTTACTTTGGGTATTTACTTTCCTTCAAAAAAGAAACTCACATGTTTCTTTGTTTTCTTTTGTAACTGCTTTAAATCATTACTACCTTTTTTACCGCTTTCTTTAATGTGCAAATACGTGACTACTTGTTTTAATACTTATTATTTCATAATCATGCTCATCATTCATACTCCACTCGCGCCAAACAAAATACTATAGCAACGCTTGATGAGTGGTTGCGCTCTTCCTATATTATTACCCACTAAATTCGGATAGGCTTATTTGCGGTAAAACTAGTCGATCAGCGGTGCAGTCGACGTTTCCGTGCCTTTTCCCCTTCAGTTGTTTGCTCAAGGGTACTGGTCTAAAACCCCAATAGAAACCTTACTCTGTTGCACTGTTGCATGGATCATGGTCGTGAATCCAAAAGTCCACTAGGTTTCCCTAAATCCAAACGGACGCCCTCACGTTCTGTGCATTTATTTAGAGAACTAAATGCTTCCTGCTAATTATTGACGTTAAATAGTCGAGTCCGGTAGGGTCAAGTGCCTAACTTTATTTGTTTTGTAGAAAAAATGAGGCACGAAGTCCCCAGATTTGGCATGGTCTCCAACATCCACCCAAAACTGTTGAGTTAGTGGGAGGATCTGCACTCTAGCGATCAAGCTATCGTCAACAAACACTTGGGTAACCTACCATCTGTCCTGGAAATCCAGCCTAACAAAATGATAATACAGGCTGCTACCCTGTTCTGGGATTATGAAAAGTCTGTGTTCGGCTTTGGAAACATCGAAATGACGCCTTTTATAGAAAATATAGGAGGAATGGATAACCTAGTATGGGAAATTCCAGGGTTGTCGATGCCTGAGAACCGCACAGGAAAAAGTTTCGCGAAATGATGGGTCTGAAAAAGGACGCAAAATTGGTCTGTTTAGAGGATTCGTACATTCCTTTTGACTACTTGTACGAAAGGTATGGCTACATCAAATCATACCATACCTACCATGATGAGTTTGCTATCACCTCTCTAGGACACGTCCATCACCGAGTGTTCGTGTTTATGGTTTTCTTTTTGGGTTTGATCGTGTTCCCGATGAAGAAGGAAAGGATCCATACCAGGCTAGCCATGGTAACTAAGACCATGTTGAAAGGGGTAAATGGGCAAGACTTCAGCATTGTGCCCATGATCATTGCAGACATATATCAGGCCTTAGAAAGGTGTCAACATGGAGCAAAGCATTTCGAAGGTTGCAATTTATTACTTCAACTCTGGCTCATGGAACATCTCCAAAGAGGAAAATACCGACAAGACATTCACCGCAGAATGTGGGATACCACATCGCTTTCCATCACCCAAAGCAAATGAATTATATCCCCGACATGTTAGCTCAGCCTAAAAATGCCGAGCGATGGGTTGAGATTTTCGATAATTTGACTGAAGAGCAGGTTGAATGGATGTTTGAATGGTTTCCAACAGATGAGTTCATCATTCGATCTCGAGACACATCATTTCTATTACTGATTGGTCTAAGGGGGACATACCCTTACGTCCCTCTTCGAGTTATGAGGCAAGTAGTAAGGAAGCAAGTCATCCCTAGGGTCGAAAAGATGAGACATCTTCGAGCTGAATTTCAAAATAATGACATTCCTCACAAGTGCCAAGCTCAGCACATGTGGCACTGCAAGGTTATACTTGAGAAAGACACCATCGAGCCAGACAGGTATCGTGTCGGTTGTACCCCTTTCTATCTTGGTTGGTTAGAAGAGGATCTGGATGGTCAGAGCAAGCTGGGGTACGTTCGAGGCCACAGGGTTACAGATGAAAAGGCTGAAGCACAAGTCAAGTTCAACCAGCTGCGCAAAAGGATCCGGGAAAATGAGGATGACCACCACAAGATACATGAGTCCAACAAAAAAATGATCGAGGAATGGAAGGACATGGATATCAACTTCAACAACAGGCTGGGGGTACTTGGAACGAGTTATAGTCGAGCTGGAAGAAAAGTTCATCCAAAGAGTTGAAGATTGTCAAAAGGCTGAGGGAGCTGCAGGGGGATACCTAGCCAGAACTTACCTGTTGCTGGGACTTCACGAGCTGGGAAAACTGCTCGAAGGAAGCAAGAATGCCAAGTCTGGGGAAGGTCCTTCTGGGACCAAATAGATAGGAGAGTCTTTATTTTTAAATCAATGTAACAAGGCCAACGACTATTAGTGCTTTTATTTTACGTCTATCGTTTTGGGATTTGTCTATTTTTCTTATCAATAAAATGAGGCATTTAGCGTTTTAAGTTCTCCAAATCAAATTATCGCTAGGCCTACCTCGGGCACAAAGAAGTTCCCAACTTAGGACTCGCTTTACATTTCTGCATTATGTGTTTAAATACCGCAATATTTCTTTTCATAATCCTCACTTACTTGGTTACCTTTTGTTTTTATTTTTCGTACTCCCCTCCCCAAAGTTTAGTTCGTGCATTCTGGCATCATCAGCCTATCGCACCAGATCCAAGGGCCCTCCACCTACTCCTCCTCCTAGTCCTCCTAAAGGCAAAAACAAAGGCAAAAGTAAGATGGAAGAGTCCAGAGGCACCACAAAGGAGAATATGATTGAACGGGTAGAGGCTACTAATGGCCGAGGTATTCAGGTCTTGCATGAGAACATGTCACCACTCGAATAGAAATTGCTGAAGTTTCAGGAAGAACTCGATCAAGTCCGAAATCTGGCCAACTTGTCATTTTCCCTCAATGTCCCCGACGTCAACCTTCCGAATGCTCAAAACCCCGCACCTCCACAAAATATCCCAAGACAGGAAAATCATCCCGAACCTCACAATCACGCCACTCCCCCAAAGAACCAAACTCTCCCGACATAATGCAATTCTTGCCACACCTCAAATAACACTCCACTACTCATCCTAGAACCTCTAAACCCCACAAAGGACAATTTCCACACCTATAACAATCCCATCTATGTGGAAACCGTGACCCACCCCACTCCGCCTATCCCACAGACATCTGAGTCTAACAAAAAGGACTTAATTATCAGGAACCTGGCTGAGGAGCTTAGGAAACTTACCAGCCGAGTCCAGGGTGTTGAAGGAACCAAGGGAATTGAAGGGTTGAATTATGAAGACTTTTGTATCCAACCTGTTGTCGAACTGCCCGTGGGGTACAAACCTCCAAAGTTCGAAATGTTTGACGGTACTGGTGATCCGAGAGTCCATCCGAGGACATATTGCGACAAATTGGTTGGCGTGGGAAAGGATGAAAGAATCTGCATGAAGCTGTTCATGAGGAGTTTGAAGGGAGACGAACTATCTTGGTACATTAGCCAAGACCCCAAGAAATGGTCGAACTGGGAAAGCATGGCGTATGATTTTATGGTCATATTTAGATTCAACACAGAGAACACACCAGATGTGTTGTACATTCAAAATTTGAAGAAGAAACCCACAGAAACCTTTCCCGAGTATGCTACTCGCTGGAGGTCCGAAGCCACTAAAGTCAGACCTGCTCTAGAGGAAGAGCAGATGAACAAGTTCTTTGCCCGGGCTCAGGACCCGAAGTATTATGAACGGTTAATGATGGTTGAAGGCCACAAGTTCTCTGACATCATCAAATTGGGTGAGCGGATTGAAGAAGGTATTAAAAGCGGTATGGTTACAAATTTTGAAGCCTTGCAAGCCACTAACAAGGCTTTACAGTCCGGTGGTGTGTCTAAGAAGATAGACGTGGGAGCCGTAAATGGTTGCACAAAGAGCCAAGTCCCCACTCAAATACCAAACTTATCCAACACCTCCACTCACATACCAGCCCTGAATTACCAAGCACCCTCACCAAATTACAAAGCTCCACCACCTTCCTACCAAGCTCCACCACCCACATATCAACCTGCTTCACCCAGATATTCACAACTCGCTCATGCCTACCACACTTATAATTCCTAGCCATCGCATTACCAATCACCCCCTGCACGCCAAAAAATTCCTAGACCTCGTCCCAATTTTGATTGCTGCCCTCCAAAGCAATACACCGTCGTATCCGAGACCATTGACCAGTTGTATGAGAAGCTCAAAACTACTGGTTATGTCACACCTATCTATGCTGCCACCCCTGAGAACCCTTCTCAGTGGGTTAACCCAAAAAAATCCTGTGCATACCATTCCCGTATGAAAGGATACACTATCGAATAATGCCGCTCTCTGAAGGACAAAATACAGGCTCTCATTGACAACAAGCTTATTGTGGAGAAAGACCCCGCTCCAAACGTCCGCGACAATCCTTTTCCAGACCATAAAGGTAGAGGTATCCATATAATTGAAATAAAAGATGATTGGGATCCAGAGGGGTCAATCGAGTTGATCGCAGAAGGCGATGATCCAAAGAAACCCACAGTCACTCTTAAACTGATCATTGTCCAGATTCAACCATCTGAGGACGCTGAGGTGAATATGTCTATTGATGTTTTAGACGTCAATACCACACAAGAAGATAGGTTACTTTGTGTGGTACCCAATTTTCGAGTGATGTCTAAATAGAAGAACCTGGTTCTTGTTGGTATTCCAACTACTACTGTTGCGAAATAATAAAAGCAGTAAAGTAAAAATACAGAGATTTTTACGTGGAAAACAGTTGGCTCAAAAGGTGAAAAAACCATGAACTACTCCTCAATAGGATTTTCTCAACCTCTTCACTAAAACTCTAAGCCAAACGGACTTACAAAATAAACTCTTTTGTAATCCTAGGACTAACTCTAATCCTTTTGTAGTAACTAGCCCTAGCTAGTTTCTACAAGCTTCAAGTTAACTCTAACTTGAACAATGCATACCTATTACAATTGCTTTTATGAAAGCTGAAAAATATACAATATTAAAAATCCTACTAAAATTAACTAGACTCAATGATAAACAAATGGAATTGGTTCTTCTAGCTTCTTTGTAGCCTTTGTGTCGCACTATAATTCTGCTTGCAAAATATCTGGGAATTTTGCTTTCAGCTATTGTTTTACTGCTGCATTCGAAAATTTCCTATCAATCTCAACTTCCTTCCTTCGTTTCTGTCCTTGCTGAATTCGACTTCTATTTTCTCTTCGATTCTTTCATCAATTTGCAACCTTTTCGCATTAGAAGATATTCTTCTTGTTCATTGATACTTCACAATCGCATTCATTTCCTATGCATATAAGGTTTGTGTGCCAACTCGTCAGGTCAAGTATGTGTGCTCTGATGGACCTGGTTCTACTGGTCAGTCATTTGTCAATCTTCAAAACTATGCAGTGACTTGGGTCAACAAATTCGCCCTTTTTGATGATGACAAACTCTATGCTTCTCCCTGTATACAACTCAAAGAGTTTGAATGTTTTTAAAGCATTTATCATAGAGAAACCAGGTTCATTAGGTTATAAATATCACTTGAAATATAAAAGCACATTTTTCTTCCCCCTTTTGGCATCATCAAAAAGTTTGCAAAATGATAAACTCACCAGTGTTGTTAACAATTACTCCTGGCCATTGAGGCTACTGCAGGTGCAAACATGATTAATCATCATAAGAAACCAATAAATGTAAGATATCTAAGAAATTGAGACAAGTCAATAACAAAATAACAAAAATTCATCGATTAGGAACTTACATCAAACACCATACAAATAACACAAAAACAGCCCTAACCATGAGCTAAACAGAATAAAACAAAAAGAAACAGAACAACTGGTCTAAAGAGGGGTTTTGGAAGCTCTGGACACCCTAATGATGAGAAGGTGCAGAAGAGGTTGTGGTCTTGGTTTGTATAAGAGAAAACATCTGATTAAGAACACCCTCGTTCTTTTCCTTCTCTTTTGCTAATTCAGCCCTGAGAGCATTCCGCTCAGCTTCAACCTCAATCAAACGAGACTTCAAACGAAGGATTTCCGTATCCTTGATCTCGCTTTCCTGCACTAGAGTTCTAGCTTTGCTGTTGACAGGCTGCTGCCTAGATGAACCAGGTTCATCTGCAGGAACATTGATAGTATAATCGCAAGTCAGCAAAGTATCCTTCCTAAAATAGTCCTTGGCAGTATCCATCTCAGCCTTTTTCAAAATAACATCAAAATGAGTAAGCACAGCAGTCAGAAAAAAGCCATATGGAATCGCATGTGCTTTTGTTCCATTCACAACTCTGTCTAAGAGTTGGATGATGAAGGCTGGCCAATTTATCTGCTTAGCCCTAAACAAACATTCCATCAAGGTCAGATCCATATAGTTGGCTATGTGCCTTTGTTCTTATCTTGGCAGCAAGAATTTGATGACAAACTCGAAGAGCAACTTGTGTTCTGGCTTCATTTCACTTTTGTAGACTGGCCTGGGTTAAATTTCCCTTTCATTTTCACTGAAGAATCTGGTAATATTGATTGCTGAGGCCATCCCATCTAAACTAGGCAAGCTTTGCCTCGTGTAATCCTCGTAGCCCTCAGCAGGAATTTGCAAAATTTCTCCCAGTTCTTTAGCATCAAAGGAGACTTCAGTTCCTTTGACTGTGGTAGTGACCCTGCCGTCTTTGACCACTGCATTACCCATGAATTCCACCAGTTCAGCTCTAGCCAACCTTCCTTCAATATGAAGAACAATGTTCTTCCACCCCTGAACATCCAATGTGTCCAGCAGGTATCTCATCCCAGGTTCCTCAAGATCCTTCACCAGCTTTCCCTTTAGAATTGTTCTTTTACCAAACAAGGTGATTCTATCAGTAGTAACGTCACCAATTTCCCCCTCATCTTCTCCACTCCACTCTCTATCATCATCTTTTTCAACGACCTTCACTTTGCTTGCCTTGGACCTTGTCCTTTTAACAGATTTTATGAGTGTGGCAGACACTGTAGCTGACTTCTTCGAAGAAGCCTTAGCTCTTTTTGATTTTGGTGCCTCAACCACAACAGGAACAGTCTGCTCCTCATGATGGACTAGGTCCATCGTATCATCTTCAACAACAACAACCTCGACAGGCTATCCCACTTTAGCCTTTCCCTTTGCATCTCTCTTTTTCTTGCTCTCAAGCAGAGCCTTCTCAAATATTTCTTCTTCCTCTCTCACATCACTACATGTAGCACGCACCTTAGGAACATGAGCATCAACAACTACAGATGTTTTCCTCTTCTTGGAAGGAACTGGGGTAGCAGCCTTCATGGTCTTCCGAGTCCTTCTTTTCTTGGGGTTATAGGACTCCCCCAGTTTCCTTAGCCTTTCAGCTAACTTTTCATCCCCAGATGAACCAGGTTGATCTACTCCTTTCTTCAAGCTTGCTAGAACTGTCGCTTCTTCCTCTATTACACTTCCCCTATCTCTATGACATCTTCTCCAACCTTCTCAATAATGGGACCACAAATGTTCAATGTAGTACCATCCTCCCCAAATCCCTTTCCCTCAAGAACTTTACCTTTTTCTGATTTTCTTTGCCTACTAGGCACTTCAACATCCACTACCAACCCAACCAGAACAAACCTGTTCTCAACATTAAGAAACTCAGAAATTGCCTCGAGATTACCTTGTTCAGAATTTGATGAACCAGGTGCTTCATCCTCGTTGGCTGATTTAAAAGATTCACTTGATGATTCAGAATTCTTATCCTTTTCAGCCTGTAGAATTGCCTCCAGGAATTTTGCACGTGACCTAGAATCCACTGATTTTCTGGCAAGAACCTTTACACGAAGACCACGAGGGGCTGGTTTAGGTTCATATATGGGTTCTGGAACAGGAGGGTTTTCAGGAATAGAAGGGTTTTCAGGGGTTGTGCTTTTATCTGAAAATTGAGAACTTTATACCGATGGAATATTTGAATCTAATTCATAGTTCCCTCCATCGTAATCACGTTTTGGTGATGAAGAGGATGAAGCAGATGGTGGTGAAGACATGATTATGAGTGAATTTTAGGAAGAAAAGAAAGTGATCAGTTTTTGGGTTTGAAGACTAATGATCTAGGTTCGACTGTTACTTTATGAAGAGAAGAGTAATTATGACCCTTATATAAGATATGGATATTAATTATACAACGGGTAGAAAATTTATTCAAGTGGAAGTATAATAGTTGTAGGAGTATCATTGATTTGACGGTTAAGAGTTCCCTACTTCTAGGCTATTTGAGTACTAATGTGACTTCTTGGAACGGGTTAATTTAGGGATTAGTACACGGACTTTGAAATGAACCAAATATAGATAGAATCCTGCTCATGTGTGACTGTAATTAGTTCAATAATTGTATGGAGATGAGCATGTACCTTGTCAGTCAGATGAACCAGCAGAGATGAACCAGGTTCATCGTGTTGAAGTCCTTAATTTGCCTCAGTTTACAGAGATAGAGAAACATCATTAGCAACCAAAGAATCATATTAAGACATGGCAAGAGAGTATGAATGTAAAGTCATGATGCTGAACAATGATTAGACTAGTTGATTATCTATGTTAGTGTTTCTAGCAAAAAAATATTATTTTTTTCCATTTATTTTTTCAATTTTTTTTTTTTACCTTTTCAATTAGGTGATTTTAATCATCCCTAATTCAAGCCTGTTTCTCTCAAAATGCTCCCTACTCAGTGCTTTAGTAAAGACATCTGCAATTTGTTGACCAGTAACACAAAATTCAATTGAGATCATTCCTTTTTCATAGTTATCCCTCAGGAAGTGGTGCTTAACATCTATGTGCTTAGTTATCTTATGATGAACCGGGTTCTTCGTCATACTAATGGCACTAGTGTTATCACAGAAAATAGGAATGCATCCCACATATATACCAAAGTCCATAAGTTTTTGCTTGATCCATAGCAACCGAGCACAATAGGAGGCTGCGGCCACATATTCAGCCTCAAGAGTAGACAATGCTACTGAATTTTGTTTCTTGGTAGCCCAAGACACAAGGCATGAACCCAGAAAGTGAGCCATACCTGAAGTACTTTTCCTGTCAACCAGGCTACGTGCATAATCAACATCAGCATATCCTACAAGGTCGAAATTTCTACCTTTAGGATACCAAAGGCACAAATCAGTAGTGCCTTTCAAATATCTCAAAATTCTCTTCATTGCAGTGAGGTGGGACTCCTTTGGATTTTCCTGAAACCTAGCACATAGTCCCATGCTGAACACAATATCAGGTCTGCTGGCAGTGAGATATAATAGATACCCAATCATCCCTCTATATAGCTTCTGATCAACAGATGAACCAGGTTCATCCACATCCAATTTTGTAGATGTGGCTATGGGAGTGTCTATTTCTTTTGAGTCTTCCATTTTAAACTTCTTGAGCAATTCTTTCACATACTTTTGTTGGTGGATCATTGTTCCATTTGGGTTTTGCTTAATTTGCAAGCCTAAGAAAAAGTTTAGCTCACCCATCATACTCATCTCAAACTCACTCCCCATTAGCATAGCAAATTCCTTGCTCAATTTTTCAGAAGTCGCCCCAAATATAGTATCATCCGCATATATTTGCACAACCAGGAGATCCTTACCCTTTTCCCTTAAGAAAAAGGTACTATCAATTTTGCCTCGTTTGTACCCATGTTCTAGCAGGAATTTTGATAATTGTTCGTACCATGCTCTTGGTGCTTGTTTTAGACCATATAGAGCCTTCTCGAGTTTATATATGTGGTCAGGTGACTCCTTGCTTTCAAAACCTGGAGGCTGCTTCACAAATACATCTTCCTCCAGATAGCCATTGAGAAAGGCACTCTTAACATCCATCTGATGAAGAGTGAATTCCATGTGTGCAGCAAATGCTATAAGAAGTCTGATTGCCTCCAGTCTTGCCACAGGGTAAAAGGTCTCATCATAGTCAATTCCTTCATCTTGAATATACCCTTGAACAACTAGTCTTGCCTTATTCCTTGTAACAGTTCCATCCTCATCGAGCTTGTTCATGAAGACCCACTTGGTGCCAATCACTAATCTATCTAGTGGCCTGGGTACCAAGTGCCATACTTGACTTCTTTCAAACTGATTCAGATTTTCTTGCATGGCATTTACCCAATCAGCATCTTGTAGGGCTTCCCCAATGTTCTTTGGTTCGATCATGGATAGAAAGGCATCAAACGCACACAAATTTTTCAAGGATGATCTTTTTTTGATTCCGGATGCCAAATTTGTTATGATGTTCTCAAGAGGGTGAGAACTCTGATATCTGTGTGGTTTGACTACCAGCTGTTCATTCCTAGACAATTCCATGGTGTCTTGTTGCTGTGGAGCAGGATCACGGCCATGTTGCATATGTTGAATTCCCCCTGTGATGTTGCTTGGGGTATTTGAACCTGGTCCATCACATGTTCCACCTTCCATGTTTTCTTCAATGTGATCACTGCTTCTCACCAGTCCAAGCTCTTCATCTCTGGTTCCTGTCTCTTAGCAAGAGTATTAGTTTCATCAAGGAAAACATGTACACTTTCTTCTACACACATAGCTCTTTTATTATGTACTTTATAAGATTTGCTATGTGATGAATATCCCAAGAATACTCCCTCATCACTTCTGGGTTCAAATTCTCCTAGGGAACCTCTGCCATTATTATGCACAAAACACTTGCATCAAAAAGCCCTAAAGTGGGATATGTTGGGCTTTTTCCCTTTAAGTAATTCATAGGGAGTTTTCTCTACCAGAGGTCTGGACATGCATCTATTGATTATGTAACAAGCAGTGTTTATTGCTTCAGCCCAGAAACTATGAGGTAGTTTGCTAGATAGAAGCATGGTTCTTGCCATGTCCTCAAGAGTTCTGTTTTTCCTTTCAACAACCCCATTTTGTTGTGCGGTTATAGGAGCAGAAAAGTTATGATTAACACCATGTTCATCATAGAACTCAACAAACTTAGCATTCTCAAATTCAATACCATGGTCAGATCTTATTGATGCTAGTTGATGTCCTAATTGATTTTGAGTTTTCTTGACAAATGAGGTGAACACATCAAATGCTTCATCCTTATATGCCAGGAATAAGGTCCAAGTGAACCTTGAATAATCATATAATAGCAGCATCAAATATCTCTTACCACTGTCGCACCCCCCTTTTTCCCTCGCAGAGATCGGGTTCATGACATTTTAGGGACAAACTCCTTTAGAAGGAAGAAGTTAAAGGAAGAGTCACCACCTAAAGATTTTATGGTGCGTTAGGGCACCTGAGTAGTTAACTCATGAACAAGTTTACATTACCAGAGATTGGGTAAGGTCTTGAAATTATCCCAAGGGGAAGGTGTTAGGCACCCCCCGGGATCCACAACTGTGGGTCCCGGCCAAATGATTTCATAAATTCAGACAATAATCAAATAACAGTCAAGGCTCACATAAGAGGGGATTTCAAACAAGTATAGAAGTTTTATAGGAAGTTTAAAAGAAATTAGAAGGAAAAATTTGAGAAAGTATCCTAGGTTTAAAGTAATACGGATCGAATCAATGCATTACCCGGTAATCACTCCTCGAAGAGGGGCTACACGTGGTATTAGCGCACCGGTCATAATATCTATATTCTACCCTTCCCAACCCGTGAAGGTAATTAAAGCGTATGTTGGTCACAGATTCTATTGCGTGCTATTACCCGTCCCATCTTATCAGTCCCGGAGGAAGTTAGGACTACTATCCTAAAGGGTAGATACTAGGCGGAACCCCTAAGTTTAAAGGACGAATTCTAAGCAACAAATAAAACATTTAGGACTGCATGTATAGGGGACACACAGGAACAGATATGAGGCTCATGAATCCCCCCACAAATTAATACACATAACTAGCACGACTCAAACACAAAGAGGTCTTTGAGTTTTAGAACCTAAGGCAGGATGTCTAAGTGAGAATACAATAATGGGGCAGTCTGATTACTGAGTATCAGAAGAAATATTTTTACTAGTTCTAGACTATGAATTCTGATCCGTAATTAGCCAAACAATATAAAGAGACATTTTTCCCAGTTTTTAAAAAACTTAATGCCTAAGGCTTGCCTAGGCGGGTTTAACAAACTCCAGTTATCCTGTTTAGACTTAATCATAGTAAAGGAGTGAGTATTTAGACTAATGTGAATGTACTGTCCTACAAAAAAGGATATCTAAGTGCATACAAGGTGTGGAATGATGCAAACCTACGCATGCTTTTATAAATGCACAAACGTTTTCAGAAATCAGAATCTATTATTATTTTAAGGAAGAATTTACTTATTAACACATCTTTTGAATTGAAGCAGGAAATACAGAAGCATAGTTAAGTTGTTGAACCTAGCACATGATATCTAATGCAAATAGTAGTATGTCCTTAACACACGAGTTTGGCATAGGTAATATGAGCATGCTGAGAATGAATTCCAAGGGTAACATGATCTCTAATGCAAATATTGACGATTAATGCTTTTAACCTAAAAAAGGATTTCTAGACATGGTGATCATGAAGATGCAGAAACATCAACATTATAACAACCGCTTTATAGTTATTTAACTATGCACATGATTTCTAAGTGAGGCATGAGTATGGTAAAGGTGCGAAGATAAACAGGCCTAAAACATATTTTCTAATGCATGCATGGCAAGTATTCCTAAGCATGGTAACTATTGAACACATATACAAAATAAATCTTATAGCATGGTTTCTACCCATAATTATACTAAGCATGCACAACCCCGCCCATTTAACTATCCAGCCCATAACTGTTTTTACAATTAATCATTACAGACCAGCCTTGCACAAACTCCATAAATAAGGAAATTAAGAATTTACACAATAGAAGGCCTAACAGTAGGCCCAAGTCCTCAGATCCAACAATGCCATATGCCATGACCAGGTGCGTCAGAGTTCCTAAATAGTCCTTAGGCGATAGGGGACTGGGGACAAATAAGTCACATAGTAGAGGCAGACTTGCACACAAATAGTCCTTAGGCTAGTGCTATATGGTTTAAACAATCACAGCCTAGTTATCATAGAATGTTCATGCCAGGAATCTAACACCATCAGATTGAGGGGTGTCAAACAGAGTCACATATTAGGTCCAGGATTAGGATTTTACATAATAACTAAGTATTAGGGGGTGCATGCTCATAGTGTTGGGAGTCAGACAGATTCATGATGGAAACATACAAGGGAAATCAATAGACATGCTAGACTAAAGGGCAAGGGGAATCACATAGACGAGTAGACACGCTGAACACAGAAGCAAAGAGAGGTCATAGGGGTAAGACAAACACAGTAGCTGCAAGGAAAACAACAGAACCATAACAGAAACATGTTGAGTTGGATGCTATAAACTTAAACTAGAAACATACTAGTTAGAAGTAAGAATAGAACATCAAGGTGCAGAGAAGTAGAGCGATATGACAGTAGTATGCAGAGCAATAGAGCAACAATAAGTTGTTCAGTCTTGGCTTTCAGCCAACTAAGTAGCCAGAAGAATAAGAGAGAATATGTAGCAAAGCCAGTGAGAGTCCAGAGCAATATGAGTACTGCTTGTTTGTGTGTTCGTGTATCTATTGGTTGTGTTATGCTAAAGAGAGTAGGGTGTTTATAATTCTGAAAACGAGTAAAGAAAATTAGGTAAGGAATAATTAGTCTAACATAATTATGGAAATTATAACCAATTAGTGTCAATTAAAATCCTGGACTCCCTTTAATTAGGGAGTGAAGTTCAAACAGGCCCATTAGAGCTAAATCAGTGAAAGGAATCAAATAGAGTGGTCTTACTATAACGGGGGTAGTAAAACCATGGAGTTTTTAATAAAGACCAGGTTCATAACACGTAATTAAGGAAAGTACACACTGATAGCATATTCACAAAACAAAGTATGGGTTTAATTCTGAAAATTAGTCGAGGGAATCTCGACTGTAATTGAAATCACAGGGAATCAGGCATAATCAAGGAAAGTATCACACAATCAAGGGAAACCGTTCGAAAAATCAGTACAGAACATGCAGAATCATAGGTTCGAAGAAAACATCATAGAGTCGGTAGAGGGTATCAGGAACCCGAACCATGAATTCGAGTAAGAAACATAGAGCACATAGAGAGCCTAGAAGAAGTATACAGATTGGCTAAACATTGGAACCAAGACGGACTAAAAAAACTAAAAATTGGGATATTCCGTAAGAAGCTTTGAATCAAAATGTATTAACAAACAAAAACATAGAATAACATTAAAGCAGAAGTAAAAGAAATCATTTTTTGAAAGGGGTTTGTGAAACCCTAGTTTTAAAAATTGAAAGATCGTTTAAAGATGAATGTTTTTAGAGAAAAAGATAGAAAAGCTTCGTAATACTATAAATATAAAGTAGATCTAGAAAAAATTGAAAGATATAGGGTTAGGGTTTCGTGGAAACCAGATAAGTAAGAAGAACCTCAAAGACGGCACCAGCCTAAGTCGGAACAGGTTGTAAACTTACTCAAACGGCCAGGGAGGCCGATAAGTGGCACGGGACCACCGGAGGTGAGTTGGACCGCTCCAGGATCGCCTGAGAGTCCCAGATCATCACTGGACTGGTGCAAAATGGGTGGGTAACCAAGGGGCGATGAGGAACCATGGTTTCTGGTGAGAGAACCGGTCGGAGAAGATGACCGGACTCCATCGGAGAAGAGAAGCCAAAGGAGGCTTCTAGAGAGAACTAGAGAGTAACAGAGAGAGATAGAGAGGGAGTGAGTGTTGAGAGAATGAGGGGTCGGAGGGCGGTAGTGATTAGGTTTAATTATGGTAACAATGATCTAGACCGGTTATCTCACTTGATCAACGGTTCAGATCAAGTGTGGGGTTGGGGCGGGTTATTTGTGGGTTTTGGGCTGGGTTAGAGAGTGGGTTTTGGGTCAGGTGGGGTTGGGTTAAGGGTTGGCTAAAATTTAAATAAAAAATGGGCTACATGTTAAATACCCAATTAAATAAGGTAATTAATTAATAAAATAGCTAATAATTGTGTAAAAAAAATTGAGACCAAATAAATGAAATTAAGGCGATTGACTAAGATATAAAAATTATAAATGATCATTCATTGATTTTAAAATGGTATAAATGCACATTTGCGCTATAATTGCGAAACTGCTGAAATTAACTAAATGATGCCAATATTGGCTAATTTGTGAAATAATAAAATCATAAGGGAATTAAATAGGATATAAATAACATGTTGATTAAGAAAATGATTTGAAATTATACCATTTATGAATAATTATGAAATATAAAGTGTTAAATAAACAGTAAACTAATTTGATAAAAATACGAAAAGCTGTGAGAGAATACCAGTTACTGTAAGGAGTGATTTTGAAAGTATATATACGAGTTTGAAAATAATTTGGAGAAAAAATTGGGTATCAATAGCTGCCCCTCTTTAGCCGGAAAGGATGAAAGAGTTGTCGGGTAAAGATATGATGGCCAATTTTGATCGGAGGGAAATAGTATGAAAGATTAAGCCGCACCCTTGTTTCTGAGATGCCTACATATCCCTGGATGTACAGGAATCATGCCATATGTAGTTCATGAGTCACCGACGAAGTATATCAGTGAAGTCTCACAAGGACGGACGCAAGGTGCAAGGTGCAAGGTGCAAGGTGCAAGGTGCAAGGTAAGGTGAAAAAAATGGCTTACGGGGTGGTTAGGAGAACAGGAGCGGTCCGCTCTTGCCTGGCTGCTGTTCTTAGCCGGATTTCCTACAAATTAATAACAAGTATAGATTGTGCGTAATTTAAACATGATGCAGATTCCTATTGGACTATGAATGTTGTCTTTGGACGGTTGAGAATGGCCATGAATCGCTTGATGCGGGATTCACAGGCTATGAAATGACGTTCTTGGGCCATGAGGATGGTGCCTCCGAACTATGATGCCTTTGAATAATGTTATGCAGAGTGATAAAAAAGGATCCGCGGGCCATGAGATGATGTTCTCGGGCCATAAAGATGGTGCCTCTGAACGATGATGCCATTGGATAGGTTGGTGATATATCAGCCCATGAGAAGTGCAAGAGTATGATGCTGACAAGACAAAGCTTAGTCTTGTGAATTAGAAAGGGCAGAGCTTAGTTCGGAAAGAAACAAGGTAGATAATGACAGAGACGATGGTTGCATAAAAATGCAGATGGAGGTAGAGCTTAATCTCGGAAGACAGAATAGGCCTTATGCAATGCAGGAAATAAAAAATGCAGATGCAGATAGTGCTTAGTCTCGGAAGGCAGAATGGTAGCGTTATGCATGCAGGAAATAAAAAATGCATATGGAGACAGTCCTTAGTCTCGGAAGGCAGAATGGTAGCCTTATGCAATGCAGGAAATAAAAATACAGATGGAGGTGGATCTTAACCTCGGAAGGCAGAATGGTAGCCTTAGACAATGCGGGAAATAAAATGCAGATGGAGGAAATGCTTAGCCCCGGAAGGCAGAATGATAGCCTTATGCAATGCGGGAAATAAAATGCAGATGGAGGTAGAGCTTTAACCTCGGAAGGCAGAATGGTAGCCTTATGCGATGCGGGAAATAAGATGCAGATGGAGACAATGCTTAGTCTCGGAAGGCAGAATGGTAGCCTTATGCAATGTAGGAAGTAAAAATGTAGATGGAGGTAAAGCTTAACCTCGGAAGTCAGAATGGTAGCCTTATGCAATATTTAAAGGAACGACAAAAGAAATTCTTAGCTGGCGCTGATTGTGGTAGAGAATTGTGATGATGAAGCATTGTTTGTGCTGATAATAAATGTTGGCGTGTCCGGTGTCTGTCCTTTGAGCGGATAATATGTTTTCAGAATTCTGCAATCTGTGCCTGCACCTAAAGAAAGATCGTGAGTTTTGTAAAAGGGAAAGTTAGTTTGCATTCCCGCTGGCTTTGCTTGGCTTATCTACTCGATCACGATCATGTTGCATCATTGGTGTAGCGTTCGCTAAACAAGCTGTTTCAGAAAAATAAATATGCATCATTTTGGAAAAGTATAATATATAATCTAAATTAGTTTTAGATAAACCGGCGACATGACACGATTCGATACATTACAACCTCTCCTGCTATGAAATTCTTAGGTCCTCCCTCAAAATCCAGCCCCAGTTTGTTGGGTGGATGCCTCTGACTGCTGTTCGTACAGACTGGCTGAACTTGCTTCGGAATTTTGAGGGTCCTCCTCAAAATTCTGACCCAGTTGGCTGGGTGGATGCTTCTGGCTTGGTGCTTGCTTCAGAATTTTGATGGTCCTCCTCAAAATTCTGCCCCGGTTTCCAATTATGGGGGAAAAAATTAATTTTTATAGAATTGTGACTGAACCCATAGGGCTGCCTATGTATCCCCTCTTAAATGGGAATCAGTTCAGGCGTAGTTCAATTTACATCATTGAGAAAACATGAAACAAATAGTAGTGCTTGACTGCATCTGAATTGATTGGTTTTGGCCAAACTTCTCCATCCATTTCTGCAAGTATGAGTGCTACTCCTCTCAGCACTCTACGAACCATGTACGGGCCTTGCCAGTTGGGAGAGAACTTCCCCTTGTCTTCATCTTGATTTGGGAAGATCTTTTTTCACACTAGTTGCCCTGGTGTGAATCATCTTGGCCTGACTTTCTTGTTGAAGGCTCTGGCCATTCTTTTTTGATAAAGTTGACCATGACAATCTGCATTCATTCTTTTTCCGTCTATGAGGGATAGCTGTTCATAATGGCTCTTTACCCACTCTGTGTCGCTGATCTCAACTTCTTGTAGAATTCTTAGAGATAGGATCTCCACTTCAGCAGGAATTATAACCTCAGTACCATAAACTAGCATATAGGGAGTTGCCCCTATTGAGGTGCGGACTGTAGTGCGATATACCAATAAGGCAAATGATAACTTCTCGTGCCACTGTTTGTGCCTTTCTATCATCTTCCTTAGTATCTTCTTGATGTTTTTGTTAGGGGCCTCAACTGCTCCATTCATCTGAGGTCTGTAAGCTGTGGAATTCTTGTGTTTGATCTTGAAGGTTTCACACATGGCTTTCATCAAGTCACTGTTGAGATTAGAACCATTATCGGTGATGATTGACTCTGGAACTCTGAATCGGCAAATAATGCGGTCGCGGATGAAATCGGCTACAAATTTCTTGGTAACCGCTTTGTAGGAGGCTGCCTCGACCCATTTAGTAAAGTAATCAATGGAGACCAGAATAAAACTATGTTTATTAGAGGCGGCTTGCTCGATTGGTCCAATGACGTCCATGCCCCAGGCGGCGAACGGCCAGGGTGAACTTGTTGCATTAATCTCACTGGGAGGTACCTTCATCATGCCTCCATGTATCTGACAACGGTGGCATTTCTGGACATACATGATGCAGTTCATTTCCATAGTCATCCAAAAGTAACCAGCTCGGAGTATCTTCTTTGCTAAAACGAAACCACTCATATGTGGGCCGCAAGTCCCAGCATGAACTTCCTTCAAATAATCTCGATGCCTCTTCTGCGTCGAAGCACCTTAGCAAACCCAAATCGGGAGTTCTCCTATACAGGATTCTTCCGCTGTGAAAGAAACTGTTAGACAACCTTCGAAGTGTGCGTTTCTGAGTGGCATTCGCAAGCTCCGGGTATTCTCCTTTTGCCAAGTACTCATTGATATCATGGAAATAAGGATTTTCGTCTGTTTCCTCTTCAACATGGGCACAGTAAGCTGGCTGATTGTGGATTTTCACCGGAATAGGATCAGTGAAGTTCTTGTCCGGATGCTGAATCATAGATGACAAAGTAGCCAAAGCATCGGCGAACTCGTTCTGGATTCTGGGGACATGCCGGAACTCTATCTTTGTGAACCTCTTTCTCAACTCCTGAACGTGATGCAAATAGGGTAAGATCTTGGAATTCTTGGTTGCCCATTCCCCCTGTACCTGATGTACCAATAAGTCTGAATCACCAATCACTAACAGCTCCTAGACGTTCATGTCAATGGCCATATTGAGTCCCAAGATGCAGGCTTCGTATTCGGCCATATTGTTGGTGCAAGGGAACCTGTGTTTGGCGAATACTGGATAATGCTGAAGGTCTCTGGTACTAGAACTGATCCTATACTGACTCCTTTGAAGTTTGCTGCTCCATCAAAGAACATCCTCCAACCATCGTAGGATTCCGCAATGTCTTCTCCTAAGAATGATACCTCTTCATCTGGAAAATATGTTTTCAAGGGTTCGTATTCTCTGTCTATGTGATTCTAAGGAAGATGGTCTGCCAGAGCTTGTCCTTTAACTTCCTTCTGAGTCATGTAAACAATGTCGAATTCACTCAGCAGGATCTGCCACTTGGCTAGCTTGCCAGTAGGCATGGACTTCTGAAAGATATACTTCAATGGATCCATCCTTGATATGAGATATGTTGTGTAGGCACAGAAGTAGTGCCTCAACTTTTGTGCGACCCAGGTCAAAGCACAACAAGTGCGTTCCAATAAAGAATACTGTGCCTCAAACAGAGTGAACTTCTTGCTGAGGTAATAAATATCTTGTTCTTTCTTTCCTGTTTCATTATGTTGCCCAAGAACGCAACCGAAAGCTCCATCTAGCACTGCAAGGTAGAGTAACAGAGGTCTACCTGACTCAGGTGGTACCAGAACCGGTGGTGTTGAGAGGTACTCCTTGATTCTGTCGAAAGCCCTTTGACAACCCTCGGTCCACTTACTTTCAGCGTCCTTCTTCAGCATCTTGAAGATCGGCTCACAGATGATTGTAGACTGTGCTATAAACCGGCTGATGTAATTAAGCCTTCACAAGAAGCTCATCACATATTTCTTGTTCCTTGGTGGTGGAAACTCTAGAATGGCTTTGACCTTGGACGGATCCAACTCTATTTCCCGGCGGCTTAAAATAAATCCCAGCTACTTCCCAGCAGGAACCTCGAATGCACATGTCGCGGGGTTAAATTTCAGATAGTATTTTTGCAACCGATTGAAGAATTTCCCCAAATTCTCCATGTGATCAGAAACTTTCTTTGATTTGATAATGACATCATCTACGTACACCTCAATCTCATTGTGGATCATGTCATGGAATATGGTGGTCATGGCCTTCATGCAAGTGGCCCCTGCATTCTTTAGACCAAATGGCATCATCTTGTAATAATACACTCCCCACGGTGTGATGAATGCCGTCTTCTCAGAATCTTCCTCATCCATCCAAATTTGGTGATAGTCAGCGAAGTAATCCACAAAAGACTGCAATTCATGCTTGGTGCAGTTGTCAATCAGAATGCGTACGTTTGGCAAGGGGAAATCGTCTTCCAGACTGGCCTGGTTGAGATCCCGATAGTCAACGAAGACTCTGACCTTCCCGTCCTTCTTTGGCACAAGTACAATGTTAGCTAACCATGTCGGATACTCCACTACTCGGAGAACTTTGGCGTTGATCTGCTTGGTAACCTCTTCTTTGATCTTCAAACTCATGTCGGGTTTGAACATTCTGAGCTTTTGTTTTACTGGTGGAAATGTTGGATTGGTTGGAAGTTTGTGAGCCACAATAGACGTACTTAGACCAGTCATGTCACCATACGACCATGCAAACACATCCTCATACACTCTGAGAAACTCTGTGTATTCTTTCTTCTCTGATAGTGACAAATGAGTGCTGATACGAGTTTCCTTGACGTTTTCTAAATCTCCAGGTTGATAACTTTGGTCTCATCCAGGTTGTACTTAGTCTGTTCTCAAAGTTCTCAACTTCTTTTACAATCTCGTCAGGTATGATATCTTCTTCTTCGGAATCACTATCCTTTTTTTGTGTTGTCTCATTGCATGTCACATTCATCGGTTAATCAAGACAAGTAATAGTAATGATGTATGAATAAAGTAATGAGGGAAAAAAATAGCAATAAATATCGGATTTCGTAAGAGAAATTTAGAAGATGCTTTGATAAACTGAATAATTGTTTCAAACATTGAAGATCTTTATTGCAGAAATTAAAAACAAATACAGGAAAATCATTTAGTAAATAAAACAGTAAATAATGCTTGTTTTAGCCTTGCTACCCCGAGGCTCGTCGGGCTTTGGTTGTCTTGATAGACCAGTTCTTGAGATATGCCCCCTTGATCGTAGTCTGTATTGGAGGGCCTTCTCCCCCCCTCCTCCCCCTCGAGGATAGCACAACAATCCATATCATCATTCTGTGGAAACAAGATTCTCATTGCCGCAAGTGCTTCTTCTTCATCTGAACCGTAGATAGTGTCAGCTTGCTTGAAAGTCTGCTCAAGATGAGGTATCGGCCATTCCAAAGGGTAATAGGAACTGCGCCAAGGTGGCGACCAGTCATTGAATTCCTGCCAGGTGTACTCATACCCCAGACCAAAAATGGTACCATGCTCGTTGAGCTTTATAGGCTTCGGGATCCCTTGGAGGTTTTTACCGAGCACTTTGCCTGGCTCATATACTCCCCAGTTCAAGATTCTCTCGATCTTGTTATCCCAACATTTGTCCTTGTCGATGGCATTGACCCGTTCAATATGGTGATAAGTTCCTCTGCCTATCTTCCTTTTCCCGTCAACCATCCGAATAGTTTGACAACTATAAATGGGGTTGCTACCATGACCAAGAATAATCACTTCTTGGTGGTTCCATTCAAATTTTACCGCCTGATGTAGTATTGAGGCCACGGCCCTAGCAGCATGAATCCAGGGTCGTCCCAACAACAGGTTGTAGAATGCCGGAACATCCATCACCTGGAAATTCACTTCGAACCAAGTCGGTCCAATATGTAGACATAGACTGATCTCCCCCATGGTGGACCTCTGAGAACCGTCGAAAGCCTTTACATTGATCGCCCCATTGTTTATCTTATGTAGCCCTTTACCCAATTTCTCGAGTGCTATCAGCGGACATATGTTAAGACTGGAACCTCCGTCGATCAAGATTTTTGTGATGAAATGATCCTCGCATTGCACGGTGATGTGCAACGCTTTGTTGTGCTCCAATCCATCAGGTGGTAGCTCATCCTCATGAAAAGTGATTTTATGACTCTCCAGTACCTAGCCTACCATATTGGCCATTTCCTTACTAGTGATGTTGATTGGCACACATGATTCATTCAATACTTTCAACAAAGCATTCCTGTGTGTTTCGAAATTCTGCAGCAGAGAGAGGATGGATATCTATGCCGGTGTCTTATTCAGTTGGTCGATGACTGAATACTCCTTCGCCTGTATCTTTCTCCAAAGTTCATCGGTACCTATCTTAATATGGGGAGGTCGGTTGGCGACCTGCTTGCTCGACTCGGCCAGATGCTCAGGGGTGTAGACCCTACCAGTTCTAGTCATACCCTGGCGCTGTGACAGCTTCCTCAGACCTGGCCTTGCTTTTCCTTCTCGCCTCGGCTGTGTAGTCCCAAGGAATAGCGGTTGAGTAGAAGGGTGGAGCGGTTGACATTGCCACCAGAATGGGTGTAGCCATCTTTATTTCAAACGGAATGTGTGTTCGGGTGGCAAGCTTGCGACCTCGAACGAAGCTGGTGTATTTGCTGGAGATACAAACTCAACTTCAATCGGCACTGGTGACTTTGCCGGTGGTGCCGCTTCAAACTCGAACGATATAGGCATATTTACCTCAGAGGCCTCAGATGGGTGAATATGGACTATGATTGGTTTGAGAGTGACTGCGGATTTCTTTGGGTTATCACCTTCTGCGATCGACTTGATTGACCCATTGGGGTCCCAATCATCTTCTATTTCAATCATATGGAAGCCTCTACCCTTATGGTCTGGCAGAGGATTGTGCCAAACGTTTGGAGCGGGGTCTTTTGCCACAATAATCTCGTTGTCGATGAGGACCTGTATTTTGTCCTTTAGAGAGCGCCATTCCTCGATGGTATGCCCTTTCATGCCAGAATGGTATGCACATGATTTGTTTGGGTTAACCCACTGAGAGGGATTTTTAGGGGTGGCAGCATAGATAGGTGTAACATAACCAGCGACTTTGAGTTTTTCATATAGCTGGTCAATGGGCTCGGCTATGGCGGTATATTACTTTGGAGGACGACGATTAAAACTGGGACGAGGTCTAGGGATGTTTTGGCGTGTAGGAGGGGATTGGTAATGAGATGGATTGGAATTATAAGTGTGGTAGACAGGAGCAGGTTGTTAATATTTGGGCGAAGCAGGTTGATATTTGGGTGGTGGAGTTTGATAGGAAGGTGGTCGAGTTTGGTAATTTGGCGATACAGCATGGTAACTTGGTAATGGTGCTTGGTAATTTGGTGAGGGATGATATGTGAGTGGAGATGTCGGATAGGTTTGGTACTTGAGTGGGGACTTGGTTCTTTATGCAACCATTACGGCTCCCAAATCTCTCTTTTAGACACACCACCGGACTGTAGAGCCTTGTTAATGGCTTGCAAGGCTTCAAAATTTGTAACTATACCGTTTTTAATACCTTCTTCAATTTGCTCACCCAATTTGAAGATGTCAGAAAACTTGCGGCCCTCAACCATCATTAACCGTTCATAATACTGCGGATCCTGAGCTCGGACAAAGAATTTTTTCATATGTTCTTCTTCTAGAGTAGGTCTGACTTTAGCGACTTCGGACCTCCAGCGAGTACCATACTCGTGAAAGGTTTCTGTAGGCTTCTTCTTCAAATTCAGAATGTAAAACACATCTGGTGCATTCTCTGTGTTGAACCTAAACCTGTCCATGAAATTAGACGCCATGCCTACCCAGTTTGACCATTTGTTGGGGTCTTGGCCGATGTACCAAGATAGTGCATCTACCTTCAAACTCCTCATGAATAGCTTCATGTGAATTCTTTCATCCTTTCCCACGCCGACCAATTTGTCACAATAGGTCCTCAGATGGACTCTCAGATCACCAATACTGTCAAACATTTCAAACTTTGGAGGTTTTGGACCCCTCGGGCAGTTCGACATCAGGTTGGATACAAAGGTCTTCATAGTTCAACCCTTCATTCCCTTTGGTCCCTTCAACACCCTGAACTCGGCTGGTCAGTTTCTTAAGCTCTTCGGCTAGGTTCCTGATAAGTAAATCCTTTTCGTCAGACTCGGACGCCTGTGAGATAGGCGGAGTGGAGTGGGTCATGGTTTCCACATATATGGGGTTGTTATAGGCCTGGAAATGGTCTTTTGTGGGGTTTTGAGTTTCTGGGATGAGCAGTGGGGTATTATTTGTGGTGTGGAAAGCATTCTGCTGTGTCGAGAGGGTTTGGTTCTTTGAAGGAGTGGTGTGATGGTTTTGCTGTCTTGGGATATTTTGTGGAGGTGTGGAGTTTTGAGCATTTGGAAGGTTGACGTCCGGGACGTTGAGGGAAAATGATATGCTGGCCAGATTTTGGACCTAATCTACTTCTTGAAACTTCATCAATTTTTGTTCAAGCGGCGACATGTTCTCATGCAGGACATGAATACCTCGGCCATCAGTCCTCTACCCTTTCAATCACATTCTCCTTTCTGATGCCGCTGGACTCTTCCATATTACTTTTGCCTTTGTTTTTGTCCTTAGGAGGACTAGGGGGAGGAGTAGGTGGAGGGCCCTTGGATCTGGTGCGATAGGCTGATGATGCCAGAATGTGTGAACTAACCTTTGGGGAGGGGAGTAAGAAAAATAGAAACAAAAGGTAACCAAGTCAGTGAGGATTATAAAAATAGTATTGCAGTATTTAAACACATAATAAGGAAATGAAAGTGTACCCTAAGTTGGCGACCTCTTTGTGCCCGAGGTAAGCCTAGCGACAAATTGATTCGGAGAACTTAAAATGCGAAATGCCTCATTTTACTGATAAGATAAATAGACGAATCCTAAAAAGACACACGAAAAATAAAGATCACTAATGGTCATTGGCCTTATTACATTGTTGAAAAATAAAGGCATCCCTATCTACTTGGTCCCAGAAGGACCTTCCCCAGATTCAGCATTCATGCTTTCTTCTAACAGCCTTCCCAGCTCGCGAAGTCCCAACATCAGATAAGCTCTAGCTAAATATCCCCCTACAACTCCCTCATCCTTTTGACAATCTTCAACCCTTTTGATGAACTTTTCTTCTAAATCGATGATACCTCGTTCCAGATATCCCAGCCTTTTGTTGTCGCTAATGGCCATGTCCTTGCATTCCTCGATCAGCCTTTTATTGGACTCATCTATCTTGTGGTGATCATCCTCGTTCTCCCTGATCCTTTTACGCAACTGGGTGAACTTGACTTGTGCTTCAGCCCTTTCATCTACAACCATGTGACCTCAGACGTATCCTGGCTTGCTCTGACCACCCAGATCTTTGTCTAACCAACCCGAATTGAAAGGGGTATAACCGTCGTGATACCTTTTCGGCTCAATGGTGTATTTCTCGAGTATAACCTTGCAGCGCCATAGGTGCTGAGCTTGGCACCTGTGAGAACTGTCATTTTTTTGAAAGTCGGCTCGGAGATGGTTTATCTTCTCGACCCTAGGGATGACTTGTTTCCTTCCTGCCTTCCTCATAACTCGAAGAGGTGCGTAAGGGTAGGTCCCTCTAAGACCAATCAATATTAAAAATGATGTGTCCTGTGATCGAATGATGAACTCATCTGTTGGAAACCATTCGAACATCCACTGAACCCGTTCTTTAGTCAGGTTATCAAAGAGCTTGACCCATCCTTCGGCATCCTCAGGTTGAGCGAACATGTCAGGGATATAGTTCATTCGGATTGGGTGAGGGAAAGCGATGTGGTCATCCCACATTCGGTGATGGATGCCCTGTCGATATTCCCCTTTTTGGAGATGTTCTACAAGCCAGAGTTGGAGTAACGTATTGTAACCTTCGAAATATTTTGCTCCTTGTTGACATTTTTCCAGAGCCCGGTACATATCTGCAATGATCATGGGCACAATGCTGAAATATTACCCATTTAACCCTTCCATTACGGTCTTAGTTACCATTGCTAACCTGGTATGGATCCTTTCTTTCTTCATCGGGAACACGATCAATCCCAAAAAGCTGACCATAAACACGAACACTCGGCGATGGATGTGTCCTAGAGAGGTGATAGCAAACTCGTCACGGTAGGTACGGTATGATTTATTGTAGCCATACCGTTCGTATAGGTAATCAAAAGGAATGTACGAATCCTCCAGACATACCAACTCCACATCCTTTTTCAGACCCATCATTTTAAGGAATCTTCTTCCTGTGCGGTTCTCAGGCATCAGCAAACCCGGTGTTTCCCATACTAGGTTAGCCAACCCTCCTATATCTTCTATCAACGGTGCCATTTCGATGCTCCCAAATCGGAACACAGACCTTTCGCAATCCTATAATACGGTAGCAGCCTCTACTATCATTTTGTTAGGCTGGATTTCCAGAAGTGACGGTAGATTACCCAAATGTTTCCTGACGATAGCTTTGTCTCTAGAGTGTAAATCCTCCCACCAAATCAGCAATTTTGGGTGAATGTTGGAGACCATGACGAATTTGGAGACTTCGTGCCTCCTTTTTGTTTTCTGCAAAAAAAATAGGTTGGGCCCTTACCCACACCGGACTCGACTATTTAACGTCAATAATTAGCAAGAAACATTTAGTTCTCCAAATAAATGCATAGAATGTGAGGGCGTCCGTTTGGGTTCAAGGAAACCCGGTGGACTTTTAGATAAGGCTATCTTAAAACCTATCGTGCAGACAACCCTTTAGCTTTGACTAGGTTTGACCATGATGCATGTGACAATTCAACAGAGTAAGGTTTCTATGTGGTTTTAGACTGGTACCTTCGAGCGTACAACTCAAAGGTGAAAGGCACCGAACAATCGACTGCACCGCTGATCAACTGGTTTTACAGCTAATAAGCCTTTCTGAATTTAGGGGGTAATAATATAGGAAGAGCGAAACCAATCATCAAGAGTTGCTATAGTATTTTATTTTGCACGAGTGGAGTATGAATGTCGAGCATGATTTATGCAATAAGTATTTAAAACAAGTTCTCACGTATTTGCACGTTAAAGAAAGCGGTAAAAACAATAACAATGATTTAAAGCAGTTACAAAAAGGAAACAAAGAGACATGTCAGTTATGTTTTGAAAAAATAAATATTCGAAGTAAAAAATTAATCGCATGCAAAGGGAATAGGAAAGGGCGCAAGTATTTAAAAATAAAGGCATTGATTCATGAAACAATTTAAAATGGTAAAATCCTATAATCCCCAGCAGAGTCACCATGCTGTCGCGCCCCCTTCTTTCCTCGCGGAGATTGGGTTCAGGACATTTTGGGATAAACTCCTTTGGAAGGAAGAAGTTAAAGGAAGAGTCGCAACCTAACGATTTTATGGTGCGTTAGGGCGCCTGAGTACTGAACTCATGAACTAATTTACATTTCCAGAGATTGGGTAAGGGCTTGAAATTATCCCAAGGGGTAGGTGTTAGGCACCCCTCGGGATCCACAACTTTGTGTCTCGGCCAAATGGTTTCATGAATTCAAACAATAAGCAAATAATAAGCAAGGCTCACATAAGAGGGGATTTCAAACATGTATAGATGTTTTATTGTAAGTTTAAAAGAAAGTAGAAGTAAACATTTGAGAAAGTATCCTAGGTTTAAAGTAATACAGATCACATCAATGCAATACCCGGTAATCACTCCTCGAAGAGGGGCTACACGTGGTATTAGCGCACCGGTCATCATAGCTATATTCTACCCTTCCTAACCCGTGAAGGTAATTAAAGCGTATGTTGGTCACAGATTCTATTGTGTGCTATTACCCGTCCCATCTTATCAGTCCTGGAGGAAGTTAGGACTACTATCCTAGAGGGTAGATACTAGGCGGAACCACTAGGTTGAAAGGACAAAGTCTAAGCGGCAAATAAAACATTTAGCACTGCAAGTATAGGGGACACACAGGAGCAGATATGAGGCTCATGAATCCCCCCACAAATTAATACACATAACTAACACGACTCAAACACAAAGAGGTCTTTGTATTTTAGAACCTAAGGCAGGATGTCTAAGTGAGAATACAGTAATGGGGAAGTCTGATTACTGATTTTCAGAAGAAATCTTTTTACCAGTTCTAGACTATGAATTCTGATCTGTAATTAGCCAAACAATACAAAGAGACAGTTTTCCTAGTTTTAATAAACTTAATGCCTAAGGCTTGCCTAGGCGGGTTTAACAAACTCCAGTTATCCTGTTTAGACTTAATCATGGTAAAGGAGTGATTATTTAGACTTATGTGAATGCAGTGTCCTACAAAACATGATATCGAAATGCATACAGGGTGTGGAATGATGCAAACCTACGCATGCTTTTCTAAATGCACAAATGTTTTCAGAAATCGGAATCTATTATTATTTTAAGGTGGAATTTACTTATTAACACATCTTTTGACTTGAAGAAGGAAATACAAAAGAATTGTTAAGTTATTGAACCTAGCACATGATTTCTAATTCAAATAGCAGTATGTCCTTAACACATGAGTTTGGCATAGGTAATATGAGCATGCTGATAATGAATTCCTAGGGTAACATGATCTCTAATGCAAATATTGACGATTAATGCTTTTAACCTAAAACAGGATTTCTAGACATGGTGATCGTGAAGATGCAGAAACAACAACATTATACCAATCATTTTATAGTTATTTAACTATGAACATGATTTCTATGTGAGGCATGAGTGTAGTAAAGATGCTGAGATAAACAGGCCTAAAACATGTTTCCTAATGCATGCACGGCAAGTATTCCTAAGCATGGTAACTATTGCACACATATACAAAATAAATCCTATAGCATGGTTTCTACCCATAATTATACTAATCATACACAACCCCGCCCATTTCACTATGCAAACCATAACTGTTTTTACAATTAATCATTACAGACCAGCCTTGCACAAACTCCATAAATAAGGAAATTAAGAAGTTACACTATAGAAGGCCTAGCAGTAGGCCCATGTCCTCAGATCCAAGAATACCATATGCCATGACCAGGTGCGTCAGAGTTCCTATGGATCTCAGAAGACCCCAAGCAGTGCTCACACCCAAGTACCCTTTCCAGGAATGAGTAAGTGTAGTGAGGAATGCCAACCTTGTGTGTCGGACTTCAATGGGTACTCAAATGGTCCCCAAGGAAGTTCTCACACGAAGGGAGCTGAACTTAGAGCTAAGAGTAGTGAGATGTGCCTATAGTTTAGAAAATAGTTGAGTTTTAAAAGTAGCTTTTGGAAATAACTGTTTTGAAAAACAGCTTCAGAGAACAACATGAGAGTTTGTTTTATAAAAACTAGTTTTTGCAGAAGAAAGAAATAGGAACATCAGCAACCTACAACATACATGGTTTAGGAAGCAAACAAAAATAGGGATAGGGGACTGGGGGACAAATAAAGTCACATAGTAGAGGCAGACTTGCACACAATTAGTCCTTAGGCTAGTGCTATATGGTTTAAACAATCACAGCCTAATTATCTCAGAATGTTCATGCCAGGAATCTAACAGCTCATATTGAGGGGTGTCAAACAGAGTCACATATTAGGTCCATGATTAGGATTTTACATAATAACTAAGTATTAGGGGGTGCATGATCATAGTGTTGGGAGTCAGGCAGATTCATGATGGAAACATACAAGGGAAAGCAATAGATGTGCTAGACTAAGGGGCAAGGGGAATCACATAGACGAGTAGACATGCTGAACACACAGAAGGAAAGAGATCTCATAGGGGTAAGACAAACACACTAGCTGCAAGGCAAACAACAGAACCATAACATAAACATTTTGAGTTGGATGCTATAAACTTAAACTAGAAACATACCAGTTAGGAGTAAGAATAGAACAACAAGGTGTAGAGAAGTAGAGCAATAGGACAGTAGTATGCAGAGCAATAAAGCAATAATAAGTTGTTCAGTCTTGGCTTTCAGCCGACTGAGTAGAGAGCAGAATAAGAGACAATATGCAGCAAAGCCAGTAAGAGTTCAGAGCAATATGAGTACTGCTTGTGTGTGTGTTCGTGTATCTATTGGTTGTGTTATGCTAAAGAGAGTAGAGTGTTTATAATTCTGAAAACGAGTAAAGAAAATAAAGTAAGGAACAATTAGTCTAACATAATTATGGAAATAATAACCAATCAATGTCAATTAAAGGCATGGACTCCCTTTAATTAGGAAGTCAAGTTCAAACGGGCCAATCAGAGTTAAATCAGGGAAAGGAATCAAATAGAGTGATCTTACCATAAAGGGGGTAGTATAAGCATGGAGTGTGTAATAAAGACTAGGTTCATAACACGTAATTAAGGAAAGTACACACTGATAGCATATTCACAAAACGAAGTATGGTTTTAATTCTGAAAATTAGTCGAGGGAATCTCGACTGTAATTTAAATCACAGGGAATCAAGCATAATCAAGGAAAGTGTCACGCAATCAAGGGAAACAGTTCGAATAATCAGTACAGAACATACAGAATCATAGGTTCGATGAAAAAATCATAGAGTCAGTAGAGGGTATCAGGAACCCTAACCATTGAATTAGAGTAAGAAAGATATAGCACATAGAGAGTCTAAAAGAAGTATACAGATTGGCTAAACATAGCAAACAAGACGGACTAAAAAAAACTAAAAATTAGGATTTTGCGTAAGAAGCTTTGAATCAAAAAGTATTAAAAAAGAAAAACATAGAATAACATTAAAGCAGAAGTAAAGGAAATCGATTTTTGAAAGGGGTTTGTGAAACCCTAGTTTTAAAAATTGATAGATCGTTTAAAGATGAAAGTTTTTAGAGAAAAACATAAAAAAGCTTTGTAATACTATAGATCTAAAGTAGATCTAGAATAAATCGAAAGATATAGGGTTAGGGTTTCGTGGAACCCAGAGAAGTAAAAATAACCTCAAAGATGGCACCAGCCTAAGTCGGAACAGGTTGTAAACTTACTCAAACGGCCGGGGAGGCCAGAAAGTAGCATGGGACCACGGGAGGTGAGTAAGGCTGCTCCAGGTTCGCCTGAGAGCCCCAGAGCATCACTGGGCTGGTGCAAAATGGGTGGGTAACCAAGGGGCAATGAGGAGCCATGGTTTCGGGTTAGAGAACCAGTCGGAGAAGATGACCGGAATCCATCAGAGAAGAGAAGCCAAAGAAGGCTTCTAGAGAGACCTAGAGAGTAACAGAGAGAGATCGAGAGAGAGTGAGTGTTGAGAAAATGAGGGGTCGGAGAGGGGTAGTGATTAGGTTTAATTATGGTAACAATGATCTGGATCGTTGATCTCATTTTATCAACGGTTCAGATCAAGTGTGGGGTTGGGCCGGGTTATTTGTGGGTTTTGGGCTGCGTTAGAGAGTGGGTTTTGGGTCAGGTGGGTTAAGGTTTGGCTAAAATGAAAATAAAAAATGGGCTACACGTTAAATACCCAATTAAAATAGGTAATTAATTAATAAAATAGCTAATAATTGTGTAAAAAAAAAACTGCGACCAAATAAATGAAATTAAGGTGATTAACTAAGATATAAAAATTATAAATGATCATTCTTTGATTTTAAAATAGTATAAATGCACATTTGTGCTATAATTGCGAAACTGTTGAAATTAACTAAATGATGCCAATATTGGCTAGTTTGTGAAATAATAAAATCATAAGGGAATTAAATAGGATATAAATAACATGCTGAGTAAGAAAATAATTTGAAATTATATCATTTATGAATAATTATGAAATATAAAGTGTTAAATAAACAGTAAAATAATTTGATAAAAATACGAAAAGTTGTGAGAGAATACCAGTTACTGTAAGGAGTGATTTTGAAAGTATATATACAAGTTTGAAAATAAATTAGAGAAAAAATTGGGTATCAACAACCACCTCTACTAAGAGTTCTCATAGGACCACATAGATCCATATGAACCAGTTCCGACGTCTTGGTGGTACTGACTATTTTCTTACTTTTGAAAGAGGACCTTACCTGCTTCCCCTTGGCACATGCCTCAAAAACTTTGTCCTTGAACTTAATGTTAGGAAGTCATACCACTAAGTCCTTAGAGACTAGTTTTTTAAGCTGAGTTAGACTCGCATGACCAAGTCATTTGTGCCACATGAGGGGATCACTGTCCATCACACTTAGGCAAGTGAGTTCATTTTCAGACAGTGTGGACAAATCTATGATATAGATTTTATTCATTCTTTTTCCCTGCAAAACAATCTTGTCAGTAAGCAGGTTAATCACAAAACATTTGGTGGAAGTAAAAGCAACCAGGTTACCTCTGTCACACAGTTGTGATACACTGATCAAGCTATATTTCAAGCCATCTATTAGATACACACATTCAATGGATCGTGTGTCATCCATACCTGCCTTACCAACCCCATTAATTTCACCTTTATTTCCGTTTCCAAAGGAGACATTTCCTCCTTTGAGACTTTCAAGTGAAAGGAACTGTTCCATGTTCCCAGTCATATGCTTTGAGCAGCCACTATCCAAACACCAAATTTGGTTGCCTCCTCTCACTTGAACCTACAAAAGAATCAGGGGTTAGTTTTAAGAACCCAAACTAGTTTGGGTCCTTTTCTATGATAAAATGGATGAATCAAATTTTTCCTAGCCCAACTTGGTAGCCATTTTTTCCCTTTTACAAACCTCTCATTTTTTCGACTGGCCTGCTCTTTTGCAGTACACTCATATTTGTAGTGTCCAGTATTACCACAATGGGTGCAGATTTAATTTTCAGGGAGAGTGAGATACTTGCTTTTGGGATCCCACTTTGGCAATTGACTTCCAAATCCAATCCCTCTCCGGTTACTACTATGATTCTCTTGAACCCATATCAGGGCATCAGGGGATTTATTCCATTTACGAGTTCGATCTAATTCATGTTTGACTTTGCCAAGTTCTTCATTAAGAGATCTTATCTGTTCATCCTTGGCATACATCTTATCTTTTAGTTTTCCCACGTTTTCTTCTAACATGATATGAGAATAACCAACAACCTTTTTACTTGATCGTAGCTTTAGCTGTAAGTTTTCAGATTTTAGTTCTAGAATCTCAGTTTCAAGTGGATGAACCTGGTTCAATAGGTTAGTGTTTTTCTTTTCAGATTCATTGACTCTGATTTCTAGGTTTATTCACTTTGCTTTTAGCATTGCACATTCTTTAGATAGTTGATCCTTCTCTTTGGTTGTTTCCTCAGAATCATCTATGAAATCAAGTAGCAACTCGGAGAGCTTTTCCGTAGATAAGAACTTTACTTTGTATTTAAGATGAGAGATACTTACCTCTGGTTCTTCATGTGATTCCTTGTCAGATTCTCCAATTGCCATGAGCGCCTGATCTTCAGTCTCCCCATCTTCTGATTCTTCATCTGAACTTTCCCCCAAGCAGCAATCATAGCCTTTGTTGTAGTTGTCTTGGGTTGAACCTGTTCCTTCCTCCTGTTCATTCTCTCATATATTTCCTTTTTCCACTCTAATTTCCACTGAGGACAGTTTTTAATGAGATGGTCTGTCTTACCACATTTATAGCATTCCTCGTTGGTTGGTCTTTCTGGAGCTTTTGCTTTGTTGTAGTTTCCTCCTCTAGAGATGCCTTTCTTCCTCATGAGAAAGTTTCTGAATTCTTTGGTGATCATGGACATCTCATCATCTTCCAGTTCTGCTCCCTCAGTGATTCTTAGGGCTATNATCTTCATTGTCTGCCTTCTCAGTTCATAGGCAGTGAGGTTTCCAATTAGCTCATCCAATCTGAGGGTTGCCATATTTTTAGATTCCTGGATAGCAATGATTTTGCTTTCCCAAGAAATAGGCAAGACCCTTGTTAGGATCTTCTCAGCCATGTCGTCTTCAAGAATGACTCTTCCAAGAGACTTCAGTTCATTAGTCAAGGTTGTGAACCTTGTGTACATCTCTTGGATAGTCTCTCCTTCTTTCATAGTGAGGCTTTCATACTGAGAGTATAGTAGAGTACCTTTTTACCTGAGGTGTTCCTTCATGGGCTACTTGAAAGGTGTCCCATATTTCTTTGGCAGTAGTGCAACTTTGAATTCTGCTGTACTCGTCTTGACCTAGTCCACACACTAGCCACTTTTTGGCCTTTGCATTCTTCTCCCATTTGTTCAGATCCTCAGCAGCGCATTCAGCTCTAGTCTTTGGTACATCTATACCTTCAACAGTCTTCATCATGGTAGCTAGAGGACCATCAGTGACTATGTCCCAAAGTTCATAGTCTTCTCCAATAAGGTGGTCCTTCATCCCGATTTTTCACCAAGAGTAATACTGGCCATTGAAGAGTGGTGGCCTTGCAGTTGATTGACCCTCCCAGTTTCCAGGCGGTGCACTCATCTTGATCTTCTTCAAGGTGTTAGCCTTTCAAGGATAACCTGCTCTGATACCAATTGATGTTTTAGACGTCAATACCACACAAGAAGATATGTTACTTTGTGTGGTGCCCAATTTTTTTGAGTGCTGTCTCAATAGAAGAACCTGGTTCTTCTTGGTGTTCCAACTACTACTGTTGCGGAATAATAAAAGCAGTAAAGTAATAACACAGAGATTTTTACGTGGAAAACACCTGGCTCAAAAGGTGAAAAAACCTCGACCTACTCCTCAGTAGGATTTGCTCAACCTCTTCACTAAAACTCTTAGCCAAAGAGACTTACCAAATAAACTCTTTTTTAATCCTAAGACTAACTCTAATCCCTTTGTAGTAACTAGCTCCTAGCTAATTTCTACAAGCTTCAAGTTAAATCTAAGTTGAACAATGCGTACCTATTACAATTGCTTCTATGAAAGCTAAAAAAGATACAATATCAAAACTCCTACTACAACCAACTAGACTCAATGATAAACAGATGGAACTGGTTCTTCTAGCTGGTCTGTAGCCTTTGTGTCGCACAATAATTCTGCCTGCAAAATATCTGGGAATTTTTCTTTCAGCTCTTGATTCACTTCTGCACTTGTGCGTCCTTTTTTTCAAGCAAGAATACATCAATTATTTATAAAGTCAGCTGAGTTCTGGTCCGACTCTACCTGGGAGAAGAAGTTCTTATCAAACTCATCTTCCTTCCTTTGTTTCTGTCCTTGTTGAATTTGACTTCTATTCTTTCATCAATTTACAACCTTTTCGCACTAGAAGATACTCTTCTTTTTCATTGATACTTCAAAATCGCATTCATTTCCTATGCATATAGGGTTTGTGAGCAAACTCGTCAGGTCAAGTATGTGTGCTCTGATGGACCTCGTTCAACTGGTCAGTCATTTGTCAATCTTTAAAACTATGCAGTGACTTGGGTCAACATCTATACCATTCGAGTTTGAAGTAGCGCTACCTGAACTGGAGAGGATATAAGCCAGGCAAAGGTCTTGGTAAGAACCTCCAAGGGATCAGGAAGCCTATAAAGCTCAAGGAACATGACACCACTTTTGGTCTAGGGTATGAGTACACTTGGTAGGAATTCAACGACTGGTCGCCACCTTGGTGCGAGCCCTATTACCCTTTGGAGTAGCCGCTACCTCATCTTGAGCGGACTTTCAAGCAGGCCGACACTATTTACGGATAAGATGAGGAAGAAGCACTTGCAGCGATGAGGAGTTTGTTCCTAGAGGACGAAAATATGGATTTCTATGTTGTTCTCGAGGTGGAGGGGGAAGGCACTTCCTTACAGACTGTCATCAAGGGGACATATCTCAAGAACTGGTCTATCAAGACGACCAAAGCGAGATGAGCCTCGGGGTAGCAAGGCTAAAACAAACATTATTTACTGTTTTATTTACTAAATGCTTTTCTTTTTCTCGCATTTTTCAATTTCTGCAATAAAGATCTTCAATGTTCAAAACAGTTATTCAATTCATCAAAGCATCTTCTAAATCTCTCTTATGAATCCGATATTTATTGCTATTGTCTTCTCTCGTTACTTTATTTATACATCATTACTATTACTTGTCTTGATGAACCGATGACTGTGACATGCAATGAGACAACGCATCAAACAGACATTGATTCAGATGAAGACAACATACCTAATGAGATTGTCAAAGAAGTTGAGAACTTTGAGAATAGACCTAAGTCCAACCTGGACGAGACTGAAGTTATCAACCTGGGAGATTCAGAAAACATCAAGGAGACTCGCATCAACATTCATTTATCACCATCAGAAAATGAAGAATACACAGAGTTTCTAAAAGAGTATGAGGACGTATTTGCATGGTCGTATGATGACATGACTGGTCTAAGTATGTCTATTGTGGCTCACAAACTGCCAACCAATCCAATGTGTCCACCGGTGAAACAAAAGCTCAGAAAGTTCAAACCCGACATGAGTTTGAAGATCAAAGAAGAAGTTACCAAGCATATCAACGCCAAAGTTCTCCGGGTAGTGGAGTACCCGACATGGTTAGCCAACATTGTACCTGTGCCAAAGAAGGACGGGAAGGTCAGAGTCTGCGTAGATTACCGGGATCTCAACCGAGCCAGCCCGAAAGATGACTTCCCCTTGCCAAATATACACATTCTGATTGAACTGCGCCAGGCATGAATTGCAGTCCTTCTTTGATTGCTTCTCCGGTTATCACCAGATTTGGATGGATGAGGAAGTTGCTGAGAAAATGGCGTTCATGATGCCGTGGGGGGTGTATTGTTACAAGATGATGCCATTTGGCCTAATGAATGCAGGGGCCACCTACATGAGGACCATGAACACCATATTCCATGACATGATTCACAAGGAGATTGAGGTGTACGTGTATGATGTCATTCTCAAATCAAAGAAAGCTGCTGATCACATGGAGAATTTGGGGAAGTTCTTCAATAGATTGCAAAAATACAATCTGAAACTAAACCCCGCAAAGTGTGCATTCGGGGTTCCTGCTGGGAAATTGATGGGATTTATTATAAGCCGCCGGGGAATAGAATTAGATCCGTCAAAAGTCAAAGCCATTCAAGAGCTGCCACTTCCAAGGAACAAGAAAGATGTGATGAGTTTCTTGGGGAGGCTTAATTACATCAGTCGGTTTATATCATAATCTGCAGTAATATGTGAGCCAATCTTTAAGATGCTAAAGAAGGACGCCGCGACCAAGTTGACCGACGATTGTCAAAAGGCTTTCGACAGAATCAAGGAATAATTGTCAAAACCGCCAGTCCTAGTGCCGCCCGAGCCAGGAAGACCTTTGTTACTATATCTTGCCATGTTAGATGGAGCTTTCCGCTGCGTTCTGGGGTAGCAAGATGAAACGGGAAGGAAGGAACAAGCTATTTACTACCTCAGCAAGAAGTTCACTCCATATGAGGCCCGGTATTCCCTTTTGGAGCGTACCTTGCCAAATATACACATTCTGGTTGAACTGCGCCAAGCATGAATTGCAGTCCTTAGTGGATTGCTTCGCCGGTTATCACCAGATTTGGATGGATGAGGAAGTTGTTGAGAAAATGGCGTTCATGACGCCGTGGGGGGTGTATTGTTACAAGATGATGCCATTTGGACTAAAGAATGCAAGGGCCACCTACATGAGGGCCATGACAACCATATTCCATGACATGATTCACAAGGAGATTGAGTTGTACGTGTATGATGTCATTCTCAATTCAAAGAAAGTTGCCGATCACATAGAGAATTTGGGGAAGTTCTTCAACAGATTGCAAAAATACAATCTGAAACTAAACCCCGTGAAGTGTGCATTCGGGGTTCCTGCTGGAAGTTGATGGGATTTATTGTAAGCCGCCGGGGAATAGAATTAGATCCGTCAAAAGTCAAAGCCATTCAAGAGCTACCACTTCCAAGGAACAAGAAATATGTGATGAGTTTCTTGGGGAGGCTTAATTACATCATCCGGTTTATATCACAATCTATAGTTATATGTGAGCCAATCTTTAAGATGCTAAAGAAGGACGCCGCGACCAAGTTGAACGACGATTGTCAAAAGGCTTTCGAGATAATCAAGGAATAATTGTCAACACCGCCAGTCCTAGTACCGCCCGAGCCAGGAAGACCTCTGTTACTATATCTTGCCATGTTAGATGGAGCTTTCCGCTGTGTTCTGGGGTAGCAGGATGAAACGGGAAGGAAGGAACAAGCTATTTACTACCTCAGCAAGAAGTTCACTCCATATGAGGCCCGGTATTCCCTTTTGTAGCGTACCTGTTGTGCTCTAACTTGGGTCGCCCAAAAGCTGAGGCATTACTTCTGTGCCTACACAACATATCTCATATCAAGGATGGATCCATTAAAGTACATATTTAAGAAGCCCATGCCTACTGGCAAGCTAGCTAAGTGGCAAATCATGTTGAGCGAATTTGACATTGTTTACATGACTCAGAAGGCAGTTAAAGGACAAGCTCTGGCAGACCATCTTGCTGAGAATCCCGTTGACGGAGGATACGAACCCCTGAAAACATATTTTCCTGATAAGGAGGTATCATTCATAGGAGAAGGCATTGAAGAATCCTATGTTGGTTGGAGGATGTTCTTCGATGGAGCGGCAAACTTCAAGGGAGTCGGTATTGGAGAAGTCCTAGTATCAGAGACCGGTCGCCAAACTCAGGTTCCCTTGCACCAACAATATGGCCGAATATGAATCCTGCATCTTGGGGCTCAGTATGGCCATCGACATGAATGTCCAGGAGCTGTTAGTGATCGGTGATTCAGACCTATTGGTACATCAGGTACAAGGAGAGTGGGCAACAAAGAATTCCAAGATACTGTCATATCTGCACCACGTACAGGAATTAGGAAAGAGGTTCACAAATATAGAGTTCCGGCACGTCCCCAGAATCTAGAATGAGTTCGCAGACACATTAGCTACTTTGTCCTCAATGATCCAGCATCCAGATAAGAATTTAACTGACCCTATATCCATAAAGATCCATAATCAACCAGCTTACTATGCCCATATTGAAGAAGAAGCAGACGAAAATCCTTGGTTTCATGACATCGATGAGTACTTGGCAAAAGGAGAATACCCTGAGCTTGCAAATTCCACTCAGAAATGCACACTTCGGAGATTGTCCAACAATTTCTTTCACGGCGGAGGAATACTGTATAGGAGGACTCCCGATTTGGGGTTATTAAGGTGTGTTGACGCAAAAGAAGCATCAAAACTGCTGGAAGAAATTCATGCTGGGACATGTGGCCCATATATGAACGATTTTGTTTTAGCAAAGAAGATACTCCGAGCTGGTTAGTTTTGGATGAATATGGAAAGGATTGCATCCAGTATGTTCGGAAGTTCCACCACTTCCAGATACATGGGGATATGATAAAGGTGCCTCCAAGTGAGCTCAATGCGACAAGCTCACCATGGCCATTCGTCGCTTGGGGTATGGATGTTATTGGACCAATCGTGCCTGCCGCCTCCAATGGACACAGGTTCATCCTGGTCGCCATTGACTACTTCACTTAATGGGTCGAAGCATCCTCCTACAAAGCAGTTACTAAGAAAGTCATGGCCGACTTTGTCCTCGACCGCATTGTTTGTCGGTTTAGAGTTCCAAAGTCAATCATCACCGACAATGGTTCTAATCTCAACAGTTACTTGATGAAAGCTATGTCTGAAACTTTCAAGATCAAACACAAGAATTCCACAACATACATACCTCAGATGAATTGAGTCATAGAGGTCGCTAAAAAAACATCAACAAGATACTAAGGAAGATGATAGAAAGGCACAAGCAGTGGCATGAAAAGTTATCATTCGCCTTATAGGGATACCGCACCTCTGTCAGCACATCAACAGGGGCAACTCCCTATTTGCTAATTAATAGTACAGAGGCTGTAATTCCTGCCAAAGTGGAGATTCCATCTCTAAGAATTATACAGGAAGCTGAGCTCAGTGATGCAGAGTAGGTAAGAAGACGATATGAGAAACTAGCCCTCATAGACGAGAAGAGAATGAATGCAGTATGTCATGGTCAACTATATCAGAACAGAATGTCCAGGGCCTTCAACAAGAAAGCCAAGCCGAGACGATTCAGACCAGGGAAACTCGTGTTAAAGAAAATCTTTCCGCATCAAGATGAAGCCAAGGGGAAGTTCCCTTCCAACTGGAAAGGTCCGTACATGGTTCATAGAGTGCTGACAGGAGGAGCACTCATACTTGCAGAAATGGACGGAGAAGTTTGGCCAAAATCGATCAATTCACATGCAGTAAAGCGCTACTATGTGTAATATTTATGCTTTCTCAGTGATGTAAATTGAACTACGCTTGACCCGATTCCTGTTTAAGAGGGGATACATAGGCATCCCGATGTGTTAGGTCACAATTCAATAAAAATCTATTTTTCCCCGCAATTGAAAACTGGGGCAGAATTTTGAGGAGGACCCTCAAAATTCCGAAGCGAGTAGCAGTCCACAAGCATTCACCCAGCAAACTAGGGCAGAATTTTGAGGAGGACCTTCAAAATTCCGCAGCTGAAGAGGTCGCAATGTCTCAAGTCGTGTCATGTCATCGGTTCATCTAAAAACTATTTTAGATTATATATTACAAAATCATGCATATTTATCTTTTTTTTCTGAAGCAGTTTGTTTAATGAACGTACCCCAATGATACAGAAGGAATGCGAACTAAAATTTCCCCTTTACGAAACTCACGATCTTTCTTTGGATGCAGGCATAAAATTGCAAAAGCCCTAAATCATATTATCTGCTCAAAGGACAGACACTGTTCCTCAAACTCATAATGCAAACATTTATTATTAGCACAAATGATGCTTCATTATCACAATGCTCTACCGCAATTTAACACCGGCTAAGAATTTTTGTTGTCCTTCCTTAATTCTTGCATAATGCTACCTTTCTGCCTTCTGAGACTAAACGTTGTCTCCATCAGCATTCGTATAATGCATAAGACTACCTTTCTGCCTTCCGAGACTAAACGCGGTCTCCATCTGCATTCGCATATTGCATAAGGCTACCTTTCTGCCTTCCGAGACTAAATGTAGTGTCCATCTGCATTCGCATATTGCATAAGGCTACCTTTCTGCCTTTCGAGGTTAAACGCTACCTCCATCTGCATTCGCATATTGCATAAGGCTAACTTTCTTCCTTCCGAGGTTAAACGCTATCTCCATCTACATTCGCATATTGCATAATGCTACCTTTCTGCTTTCCGAGACTAAACACTATCTCCATCTGCATTCGCATTCGCATAAGGCTACCTTTCTGCTTTCCGAGACTAAACATTGTCTCCGTCTGTTCGCATTCGCATAAGGCTACGTTTCTGCCTTCCGAGGTTAAACATTGTCTCGAACTGCATTCACATATTGCATAAGGCTACCTTTCTGCCTTCCGAGGTTAAACGCTACCTCCATCTGCACTCGCATCTTGCATAAGGCTACCTTTCTGCATTCCGAGAGTGTACCTTTCTGCCTTCCGAGACTAAACGTTGTCTCCATCTACATTCACATCTTACATAAGGCTACCATTCTGCCTTCCGAGGTTAAACTCTACCTCCATTTACTTCTGAAAAGCAACCAATGCCTCTAGCAATATTTACTGCGCTTTCCTTTTGGGCTAAGATCTGCCCCTTTAATTCCCAAGACTAAACTCTCCCTTGTCAGCATCATACTATTGCATCTTCATGGGCTGAAATATCGCCAACTTATCCGAAGACGTCATCTTCATGACATGGTGTTCCATATTCATGGCCCAAGAACACCATGTCATGGCATGAGGATCTCTTTTATCAGTTTGCATATCATTATTCAAAGTCATCATGGTTCGGAGGCACCATCTTCATGGCCCGAGAACATCATTTCATATCCTGCGAATCTTGCATAAAGAAATTCATGGTCCGGGACATCATGGTTTAAAGACGTCATCCTTAACCGTCCAAAGACATCATTCATAGTCCAACGGGAATTGGCATCATATTTAAATTACGCACGATATGCTTGTATTACTCATTTGCAGGTAACCCTGCAAGCAACAATCACAATGGCAGGCGCGGTCCCGCCCCAGTTCTCCTAACTACCCCGTAAGCCGCTTGTTCACCCAAAATTGCACTTTGCGTCCATCCTTAGAAAACTTCATCGGTATACTTTGCCGATGGATCCTGAACTACATACGGCCTGATTCCTGTAAAATCAGGGATATATAGGCAGCTCAGAAACCAGGGTGCGTCCCGAACCTTTCAAGCTATTTCCACTCGGTCAAATTGGCTATCATATATTTACCCGACAACTCTTCCATCCTTCCCGGGTAAATAGAGGCAGCTGTTGATACCCAATTTTTCCTTCAATTATTTTTACATTTTCATATATACCTTCGAAATCACTTTTTATAATAATTGGTAATTTTCCCATAATTTTCCATATTTATTTTTTAAATTTATTCAGCACTTTATATTCATTTATTATTCATAAATTACATTACAAATAATTTCAAAATATTTCCTAGCTCAATATATCATTTTTAATCCTATTAGGATTAATTATTTCACAAATTAGCCAATTTGGCATTATTTGGCTATATTACAACAATTCTGCAGTTATAGCCTCATTGTACATTTTGTGCCATTTTAATTCAATAGCTAACCATTTTATTTTATTTTTATTACTTACTTACCTTAATTTCACCTATTTAGTCATAATTTAACTTTTTATATAATTATTAGCTATTTTATTAATTATTTATCTATTTTTAAGGGTATTTAACAAATAGCCGTCTTTATTTACATCCTAGCCTAATTAATCCTGGTCCCTAACCTAGTTAACCCAGCCCCAACAAAAATTTCTACCCAGCCCAGACCCAAATTCCTACCCGGCCCAACCCAGGATCAATCTCGACCGTTGATTCAATCTGATCAACAGTCTAGATTAGAATTTCCTAAATTAAACCCTGACGACCTACCTTTTTTCCCTAATTTGACTCCTCTCACATTATCTCTCTATCTCTCTGATTCTCTCTAGAGACTTTAAGTCTCTTCTTCTCCGATGAAGATGGCTCGTCTTCTCCGGCTACCTCTCTTGCCGGAAACCATGGGTCCTCACTCCTCTTAGCTTCATGGCTCCCTCCTACACCGGGTATCACTTTCCGGAGGTCCTTATGAGATCTTGAATTGATTCACCTCACCCCATGACTGTTCATGCCTTCTCAGGCCACCCTTGGCCCGTCCGAGTAAGATCTTCCCATCTCTGGCCAAAACCTATGGTTTCTGTGCCGGTTTTCTCTCTTTTTAGGTTACCTCACTAAAACCCTAACTGTTGGCTCTCGATTTCTTAGATCTATGACAGATATGGATGTATTCTGAGTTATTTTAGCTATTTTCCTTATAGATTCCGAGTTTTCTTTAAAAATGACTCTTAATCTTCAAGATAGGGTTTCTTAACACCTTTCTGAAAAAAAGGAATGATTTTCTTTCTGATTTTAAGTATTATTTTATAATTTCTACTATGTTTGGACGATTTATTTGTGTTTTCCCTTCATCTATCTTAATATGTTGGAAACCCTAAGTGGATTTGCCTTAATCTTAGGATTCTGAATCCGTTTTGATGATTGTGTTTGTTTAATCTGTGTGTGTACATGTTTCCCACGAATGTTCTGAGCTTTTCTGTGACTTTACCATATTTTGTTAATTAGGATTTCTGATCTTTGTATCCTCTACTCATATCATGTTTACTCTATTATTTCCTTTAATCATTTTACTATGTTCTAACTTAAATCCCTGATTTATGTGATTCTGTTACCCTATTTTGCCTATTCTTGCTTATGCTATGTTTGCTCCGTTCGGTTGCAATACTTTCCTTTGGTTAATATTGCCTTATAGCGGAATCCCATATTCCTTGTGATTGGTATCCTCTATTCTCGATTGATTTCAATCTTTAAAATATTCTCTTGCCTTATTTTTGGTTAATTATGCTGTCAACTGATTATCAACATTTGTTTCCTTAATTAGGACTCTATGAACCTAGCCTAATTATCAGCTCTATACTTACATTATTTTGAAGTATTTCCTTATTTGTTATGTTCCAATTATATGTTGATTTGCTTCCTTATTGGTTACATGTTCTTACCGTTTGAAAGTTAACCCCTTAATTAGAGGAAGTACTTAAACTGATTGATTCTGATTCCTTTAATTGCTGCCTGACTATGATTTGCACCTTATTTACTACTATTTTAAAATCTATATATACCCCGACCTCTTATTTTTTGACACAGACACGAATTGTTCTGTTCAACTCTCTCTCTCACAATTAAAAACTCTCTACTCTCTCTCTCTTCTATGCTAGTAACTACTATTCTAAGTTAGGCGGCTGCAAGCCAAGGCTAACTATTGTGCATCTCCTACTTCCTGTTTGTGTTACTGCTTTCTTCACTTCATTGGTATGTTGTAATTCAGATTTCAGATCTCAACCAACATGTTTCTATTGCTGTTGCAATTCACTGTGTTTCTAATTTGCTTTTACTTATCATTCTGTTGTTCAACATGTAACTAGGATCCTGAACTCCCCTCTGCCTGGTAAGTTTATGCTTTACTTGTCTAGGACCAGCATGTTTCTGTATACTTAACACCTGTTTCTTATGTGAAGCCCCATGCCTATAATTGGTACATTAGTGATCATAGTCCTAGTTGTTTGGTGTTGATATGTTAATCTAATCCAGTACTTCACTGTACCCCTGACCCTCTGAACCCTTATGAGCTTCTGATTGCATGCCTATATGTGTTTCTCCCTACTACATGTTTTCCCTCACATGCTCTGTATTTGTCCCTCAAATCCCATTACCTCTGTTTGTGATTGTTGGACTATCCCTGGTTCTCTATGTGATGTTGAGCTTCTATTCCAATCAAGTTTCCTTCTTCAAAATTGTTTTCTTACTTAAACATTTTAAAAATAGAAAGCACTCTCACATATACTCTTAGAAGTCTAGGTTCTGCCCCTTCTGTGTGAGCATTGCCTTGGGACCCTTGAGCTCCCTCTGAACTTTGGCACACGGAGGCTGGCCATTCCACACTGTACTTACTCTATTTTGGCTATGAAATCTGGGTGTGATCACTGCCCGGGAGCCCTTGAGGTCCTTAGGGATCTTTGACACACCCGAATTGTGAAAAGGGTATGAAACATTACCTGACATTGAGGACCTGGAGACTTGAGCCTATTCTGTAGGCTCCCTATAGTTAACTTCTTATTTTTCTTCTATTTCAGTTGTGTAATTTATATTCAATGGTCTGTAATAATTAATTGTAAACAACTCTGGGGTCGGATAGTAAAAAATTGGTGGTGATATGCATGATGTAGTATAATTAAGGGTAGAGACCATGTTTCTAGGTTTATTTTCTCCATGTGCAATAGCAGCCATGTCTAGGTACAACACGCCATGTATTAGATATCATGGTACTTAGGATCTATGTGTATTCAACATCTCATCTACTCTTAAAAATCCTGCCTATAGGTTAAATAATAAAATAAGTTGCTATTGCGTGATTCTGCCCATGTTCTGTAACTTCACTAGAAATACTGTCCTAGGATAAATAAACTGCAATCTTGTCTCATCATGCTATACACGTAGAGATCCTGTTTTAGGTAAACAACCATTAAAAATCTGTCACTTATGCTATTGCTGAAACTGTGCATAATGTTATGATTCTATGTGCATTTAGAAATCTTGTTTAAGTTATTATGAATCATGTTGAATTAGATATCATGCTATAGGATCGTATCTATTTAACTGCATTTAGTCTAAATACAGAACAGTCCCTTGTTCTAAGCAACTGGTAATTAGTCCTTGCACATATTCAACACCTAGAATTACATGTTATTAGATATAAACAAGTTAGAATTTGAATAAGTGTTGCATGTTATCTTACACCTAGGCAAGCCTTAGGTAATTTACTTAAAAAAATAAAAATCAGAACTGTGTTTGTGATCATGTTTAACTGTCAGCATGCTTAAAACTAGTAGGCAAGCCTGATTAAGACTTCCTCTCGGAGTTATACAATAAATCTGTCTTTGTGTTATCACCTATATACCATGCTCTAGGATTCTGAATTAATATGGACCTTAGTTGTGTATGAGACATGCTTTTTATGTGTACTATGTGTGGAGTTATACTTGAGACTATTATTTGCTTTCCATGATCCCCTTAATTGAAGTCATATATGTTTTACTATGTGTCACCTTAATATTTTACCTTTAAAACCTGAGGGTCTGCCTAGCACCTTCCTTTAGGATAGGAGTCCTAATTTCCCCCGGGACGGGTAACAACATGCAATAGAGGTCGAGACTAACATTCATTTTTAATAAACTTACGGGGTGGGAAGGGTAGAATATGGATATGATGATCGGTGTGCTAATGTCACGTGTAGCCCCTCTTCGAGGAGTGATTACCAGGTATTGCATTGATGTGATCCATATTATTATAAACCTAGGAAACCTTTTATATGCTTAGCTCGTATTCCTTTTCGAAAGCTAATCTTCTTTACTTATTCTTAACATCTGCATGCTTAAGACTTAAATCTCCTCTTATTTGAGACTTTAATTGTTATTTGTTAATTTTACAAATTCACGAAACCATTTGGCCAGGAACCACACTTGTGGATCCTGAGGGGTGCCTAACACCTTCCCCTTAGGATAATTTCAATCCCTTATCCAATTTTAGGTTAGTAACATTGTTGTAATTGAACCCCTTAGGTGCGCTAACGCACCGTTAAAATCTTTAGGTGGCGACTCTTCAAAATATGCAAACCCCTTTCCCAAAAGGAACGAGTTGTCCCAACCAGTGTCATAAACCCGATCTTCGCGAGGAAAAAGGGGGCGCGACAGCCACCCGACAGGGGTATTGACTTTGGTATTGATTTGGTGTCGAACACTCAACGCATCTCTATTTCACTGTATCACATGACACGAGTAAAGTTGATGGAACATGATCATCACACCTAGTGTGTCCCCTTGGGGTGCACCGATACTATTTGTGAAGAAGAAAGATGGTCCTATGACGATATTCATTGACTAAATGTAGTTGAACAATGTTACTCTCAAGAAAAATTACCCACTACCACATATTGATGATTTGTTTGATCAAGTTCAAGGTTCTAGGGTATTCTCGAAGATTTATTTGAGATCGGGGTATCATCACTGGAAGATCCGGGCTTCAGATATTCCGAATACGGGTTTCAAGACCTGCTATGGTAACTATGAGTTTCTGGTGATATCGTTTGGGCTGACCAATGCCCCAGTAGCTTTTATGTACTTGACGAATAATGTATTACAATACTATCTTGATTCATTCACCGTAGTTTTCATTGATGATATATTGGTGTGTTCTAGCGACCATGAGATCATGAGCAGAACTTGAGGATTATGCAAGACTTTAAGGGAGAGGAAGCTATATGTTAGGTGATTAAGGTGTATCTGAAGAAGATCTAGTCAATTCAGAGTTGTCGCAAACCATCTTCTACTATTGAGATCCGGAGTTTTCTTTGGTTGGTTGGGTATTATTGTCATTTTTTGGAGATGTTTTCATTTATAGTGGCCCCATTTAATAGATTGACACATAATGGTGCCCCATTCAGGTGGTTTGATGGTGTTAGGAGAGCTTTCAGTTGCTCAAGACTGCCATGACTACAACTCCTGTCCTGGTTTTGCCTTCAGGATTGGGTTTTTATACAATCTATTATGATGCTTCACAGACTGACATAGGATGTGTGTTGATACAGGTGGGCAGAGTGATTTCTTATGTTTCGCGTCAGTTGGAGCCTCATGAGAAGAAATACCCAGTACACAATTTGGAGTTAGCAACCATTGTTCATGTGCTTAAGATTTGAAGGCATTATCTTTACGACAAGTCTTTTGAGGTATCCATATATCACAGGAGTCTCCAACACTTATTCAAGTACAAGGATCTGAACTTGAGGAAATAGAGTTGGTTAGAGTTACTAAAGGACTATGATATCACCATTCCTTATCATCTAGGGAAGGCCAATGTGGCGGACAATGCTTTGAGTAGGAAGGAAGAGAGCATGGGGAGCCTTTCTAATATTCCAGTTGGATAGAGACAATTAGCTTAGGATGTTCAAGCTTTGGACAATCGGTTCATAAGGTTGGATATCTCATAGTCTAGCAGGGTGCTTTCATATGTTGTATCAAGATCTTCCTTGTTTGAGCGCATCAAGGTGTGGAAATATGATGAACCCCACTTTCGTGTCCTAAGGTACACGATGCAACATGTTGATTCTAAGGAGGTGACAATTGGAGTTTTAAGGTATTGAGGCTGTAAAGCTGCATCTGTGTTCCAAATGTGGATGGATTGCTAGAGTTGATACTTGTGGAGGCCTATAATTTGCGGTATTCCATTCATCCGGGGGCCGCAAATATGAAGCATGATTTGAGGCAGCAATATTGGTGGCAGAGGATGAAGAAGGATATCGTTAAGTATGTTGCTCGGTGTTGGAATAGTTAGCAGGTGAAGTATCGTCTGGGGAAGGCCAATGTGGTGTACAATGCTTTGCGTAGGAAGGTAAAGATCATGGGGAGCATTTCTTATATTCCAGTTGGGGAGAGACAATTAGCTTTGGATGTTCAAGATTTGGCTAATCAGTTTGTGAGGTTGGATATCTCATACTCTAGCAGGGTGCTTGCGTGTATTGTATCGCGATCATCCTTATTTGAGCTCATTAAGGTGTTGCAATATGATGAACCCCACTTTATTGTGCAAAGGTGCACGATGCAGCATGGTGATGCTAAGGAAGTGACAATTGGAGCTGATGAGGTATTGAGGCTGTAGGGCTGCATCTGTGTTCCAAATATGGATGTATTTCTAGAATTTATACTTGAGGAGGACCATAATTCGTGGTATTCCATTCATCTGGGGGCCGCAAATATGAAGAATGATTTGAGGCAACACTATTGGAGGCAGACGATGAAGAAGGATATCGTTGAGCATGTTGCTCGGTGTTTGAACAATCAACAGGTGAAGTTTGAGCATCAGAGATCGGGTGGTTTGCTTCAAGGGCTTGATATTCCTGAGTGGAAGTGGGAGCAGATCGCTATGGATTTTGTAATTGTGATTTCACAAACCTTTAGGATATTTAATAGAGTTTGGGTCATTATGGAAAATTGACCAAGTCTTCCCACTTCATTCCAGCCATGATTACCTATTCTTTAGAGCACGTGGCTCAGATTTGTATTTGGGAGATTGTTCGCCTTTATAGTGCGCCCCTTTCTGTTATCTCGGATTGAGGCTCGTAGTTTACATCATATTTTCGGAGAGGAATATAGTGTACATTGGGAACACAGGTCGAGCAGAGTACAACATTTTATCACCATATGGATAGGCAGTCCAAGCACACTATTAAGATTTTAGAGGACATATTACGAGCTTATGCCATTGATTTTGGAGGTTCAAGTGATCAGTTTCTACTAGTAGCATAGTTTGCCTACAATAAGAGTTGTCAGCCGAGTATCTAGATAGCTCCTTATGAGGCCTTATATGGGACACGGTGTCGTTCTTGGTTGGTTGGCTTGAGACTGGGGAGCCTAGGTTGTTGGGTACTGATTTTTTTTGTGATGCTGTGTAAAAGGTGAAGTTGATTCAGGAGCGGCTTCATACAACGTAGTCTAGGAAAAAGAGTTATGCTTACAAAGAAGGCTAGTGATGTTGCATATATGGTAGGTGATAAGGTTCTACTCATAGTTTCTCCCATGAAGGAATTTATGAGGTTTGGGAAGAAGGGAAGGTTGAGCCCTATGTGTATTCGTCCTTCTGAGGTGCTTGAGAGAGTGGGAGATGTGGCCTACAGACTTTCCTTGCCACCTAGTCTTTCGGGTGTTCACCTAGTGTTTCATGCTTCTATGCTCTGAAAGTATTATGTGGATATGTCAAATATTTTGGACTTTCATTATTACAGTTGGGGTGAGGATTCGACATATGGTGTGGAGCCGATGTTCATTTTGGATCGGCAGGTTTGAAAGTTGAGGTCTAAGAATATATCATTAGTGAAGGTTCATTAGAGAGATCAGTAGGACGAGGAGGCTATTTGCGAGACTGAGCAAGAGATGTGGAGTAGCTACCCTCACCTTTTTGAGACTCTAGGTATGATTCTAGACTCATTCAAGGGCAAACATTTGTTTAAGAGGGGAAGAATGTAACGACTCGGCCTGTCATTTTTTGAGTATTTCATCACCATTTCTCTTATTTGATGCTTTACATATGTATATTTGTGATTATAAGACTTGCCACGGTGCTTGGTTTGGTTTTGGGGAAGTTTTGGAGTGAACTGGAACACGTATGCCAAGGTTAGATGTTTGAGTTATAAGAGTTGGCTGGAGTTTGACTTTTTTGTAGACGACCCCCGAATGGTGTTTTGATGGTTCCAATAGCTTTGTATGTTTATTTTGAACTTAGGCGTATGTCCGTATTTGGACTTGGATGTTCTTTGATCATTTTTGCTTGAATTGGCAAATGTTGAAAAATTAAAGGTTTGGAAGGTTGATAGGTTTGATAGAGAGTTGACTTTGATGGTATGAGTTGCGAATCTTGGTTACAGGAGTTGGAATAGGTTCATTGAGTCATTTGGTACTTTCGTAAAAAGTTTGAGGCCAGTCTGAGTTGTTTAGACTTGTTCGGTGTAAGTTTTGAATTCATAAAATTAGTTTAGTTCCTTAAGATTTAATTGAGGTGTAGTTAACGGTTTTGATGTTGTTTTGTGTATTTTGAGGCCTCGAGAAGGTCCGTGTAATGTTTTAAGATTGTATGGCATGATTGCACGGGGTCCCGTGACCTCGGGTGTGTTTCGGATGGGGTTCATACCATACTCCTTATTTTGGATTTGCTGATTTCTGGTTCAAGGGTTTTTCATCATGATCCTAGTTGGAAGATCGCAATTGTGGAGTGGAGTATTGGGCGAGCAAGTTTTACACTCCCCGGTCGCGTGATATGCGTCACATTCGCGAAGCTCTAGGAGGTGTTGATACTTATTTGCGCTTAGGTGTCGCGTTTGCGGAGGCGTGTGGCTAGGCTAGAGTTTCTCTCTACGCGATCGTGCCTAGGTGGCAATGTTTGCGTAAGCCGGTCTGGAGAAGGGTCGTGTTCGCGAAGGGAATTTCTGGGCCGATGAGGTGTTTTTCTTCAATATGGCGATGTTGGTTCCTCAATCATGATGGGTATGCTTGGGCAAATTATTTAAGTACCCTATTTCGAAGGTTTTGGTTATTTTATCACATTTTGAGTTATATGGCTCAAATTTGGGTGATCTTGGAGAGGATTTTAACGATTTTGATAGGGGTAAGTGTTTTTCACTCTAATTTGTTTATTTTTCATGATTCCAACCTTGATTTTAGCATTTAATTGGTGAATCTATATGAAGAAATTTGGGATTTTAGTAAACTATTTTCTAAAAGTATAAATTGATGATTTGAGGTCGGATTTTAATGAAATACATATATTTGGACTCGTATCCGAATAGGTGTTCGGAATTTGTGGGTTTGGTCGGATTTCGGGGTGCGGGACCGGGATTGACTTTGGATAATTGATTCAAGATCTTAGCTTTATTATTTGGAATTGTTTCCTATGATTTTTATTTATGATATTAAGTTATTTTGTCTAGTTTAGCCATCAGAATGTTGATTCACACGGGAACGGCTTCCTAGAGTATTGATATTTCCTGCTTGAGGTAAGTATATTACCTAATCTTGGTTGAGGCACTAGTTGAATGAGTCATTTGTGATAGTTACGTTCTATGGGGAGCAGACATGTGCAGGGTTGAGTCCATGTGCGTGCAGCAGGGTATTATTCATGCTCGTGGCAATGTTTAGGTTGTCATATGTTGTGGATTAATTGTTAAGCTTCATGCTGTGATGGTTCTTATATTTGTAAACTTGTTGTGAGACATTTGAACCTTGTTTGAGGTTACATGGAGGTTAATCTCGTGATTGAACCTGTTAATTACTACATTCATGATACAACTGCCTGATTTGAGCTATGATAGCGATTACTCCCAAATGCACATGCAAGTATACGTGATAGTACAAGTGTGAACTACCTGCTAATTTCATTAAGATTGTTATTCACTCGATTCAATCAGAGTTTAAGAGTGTGATTATACTAAGAAATAATTATAATAAGCAACTAATTAATCAAGCATAAAATAAATGTTGTGTATTAAGTAGAGATGGACATTCCAGGGTTGTGATCGATTGCCAATCCTATTGAGTATCGATTAACTCTCCCATTCATATTATTCGCTCATGGTTACTAATTAATCGAGTGATTGATATCGTAGCGTTCTCCTGAATTACTACTCGCCTATTCAAAATAGATTAACACCTATTTTCCTATGTAATCAATCTATTAAGAACATTTTAGGATTACGATATTTAATTAAGCATGGTGACCTGATATATTGCTATCCTAACCACAAGTCCTCCCCCCCCTACTCAGAGTTAAGATCAAGCTCTCTTCGATTGTTCTCTAATCTTGGCGTAGCTTTCCCAAGCATAACATACATAGTAAATAGAACCTAACCACTGGCCAGTCAATTAAGCATTTAATCGTAGAATTGAAGAAACAAACATATATTAGCAAACTATAATCAAGGTAAAGGCAACTTCTAACAACAATATCCATGGCTAAATTACAAACCCAGAACTTATGGGATTTAGCCACTCATGATAAATTTGAACAATTTCTAAGTGCTTGAACAATTGAAAATACTAAGAAAGATGAAGAAAAATTGTGAATCCTTGCTCCCGAGTGTTATGTTCTTGTGTTTTCCTCTCAATGTGGCATCCCGTCTCCAAAAATAGGTTTAGCCTTCTTTTTATACAAGTTGGGGTGTGTAGGGTCGAAATAACCTTGTTCGGGGGGAAGTGGAAGTGTTTCTCGTCACCCAGCGCACAGGATAGCGCTGGTCGCTAGAAAATTTTTGCTTCTAAAATTTGTGCCACAGGTACCCAGGCAGCTATACTGGCCCATATTTTCATTTTTTTCCCTTTTGTTTAAATTCGTGCACTTTCATCCCATATTGCTCCTACACATAACAATACCACAAATTAGAACAAATGATTACATTTCACATCAGAATTCTAGCAAACATAAGTAAAATGCGAGCCAATATGTAATAAATATACATGTTTTATGCTGAGTATCAACACCCTACAATTAATATCTTGCTCTCCCACGAGCAATGTAACTATTAACTATATACCAAGTACTCACATCTCAACTAGGGAGGAGCAAATCAAATTTTCAACCATAAACTCTACTTTTACTATGGTTGATACCGGCAATCAAGCATAAACACATGAAATTCACATTCATCGCTTTTTAAACATGTACAATTATAGACATTTAAATTTAATTAATTCAAGCAACCTATCCATAACCACCCTACTTCAACCGACTCGTTACCACTAAGCATTCTCAACTTGCGCATTCACCAAACAAGAGAAGTTAACAACATTATTAATCCAGCTTGAGATCATGTTCCCTCACCAACAAGCAAGAGAATGAATACTGACAACCCACATATTCAAATATGACTGTAAACAGAAATTAAGGACATCACACAATTGAACAAAATTCACTCACTCTCACAAAGAAATTTATGCGCATCCTGGGGTCGTACCATAAGCTTGCATGTAGTGTACATTTCTACTAATCTATGTTGGCCAAATCAAGGATTAATTAGGACTATATGGGTTGTAATATAGGCTAAGGGACGGGTAGATATATTTGTGAATAGTGGCTAACCATCCTAAGTGCTTTAATACACCACACTCAAGAATCTACCACATATGGTTCTCAATCAGTTCACTCGCCACAAAACCATACACAACATAGCCCTTTCTTCAATTAAGCACTTCTACATCTTCACTAGCAAAAATTAGTAAGACTAGGAGGTGTGTGTTTTGTTTTCCTACATTATTTGCATTTCTTTTCATTGCAATTTCTTTTCTTTTCTTATTCTACACACACTCCGTTCATTGAGATTCTTCGGCTAGTGGCCTTATTTTTTTCCACAACTTTAGTTCACCTTATGGGCCCTTCCATGGTTCCGCTCAAATGCTACTTCCTAATCTCTGGTGTTATTTCTTTTAGAGTCTAAGTGACTTCGTAGGTAAAGGTTCAACAAGGTAAAATTAAGAACAAACTAGGGATACAACATGTAGCGTAGGTGCCAATGAAAAGGTCTATAGGATCAAAGGGGCTAGCAATGGGGAAATTTTATTTGTAAGTGATAAGTACATCTATAATCAAGCAAATAAATGCCTACGTTATCTCCTATACTACCACAACTTAATGATTTCTCTTCGATTTACACACATGGAAAGTTCTAGACTATACCGGATAGCATAGAATAACACAAATCCTCCAAAACACACTGCACACGACTCAAACAGGATAGCTCTATTCAAATCTAAAGTCAAGCAAGCTCATATAGTTGAGAAATTTTTAAGTAATAATGCACTAGGTGACTTACAAGTCAAACAAATGAGAACATGCGTCATAGAGTAGGTTATATATATTACTTGGGCATCACATTTCAAATCAAATATAAATAGAAGACAGAGCGCATGCCATAGCCTAATGTGCCGACACCAAACATGTCAACATGTATCTTAGCACAACTTAGTTGTCTTTCTTTCCTACTATAAAAAAGATAAAAACAAAATACTTGGTTTACGTTACTCCCTTGGAAATGAACTGGAGCCTAAAGAAAAGCCAAGGAATATTACCTAACAATCCTAAAAATAAAAAAAACATTTTTGGTGTTTTTAATCAGACCTTAATCTCATTAAAGCTATCCAAGTGATCCATCATCGGGAAAAGTCCAAGCTTTTTTTGATGGTTTTCCTTATTTTTCTTTTTTTTTTCATTTTTAGCAACTAGACTACTACTAACTACAAGTTTGAAAAAAACTAATAAAAAAGAAAATGTTTTATACAATTACATTCAGAAATTAGTTCCCCTACCCCACACTTATGACATGCATAGTCCTCGATGCATGTCCATAGAGTAAAATATCAAAACAAGGGTGAGAAATACTATGGCCTAGGTAGCACATGATCCTAAATATTAACGGTCGGGATGACCCCGCCAATTAAGCTCAAACATGCTCCTCAGATTCAACTCCGCGTACTCGAACATCCCTAATATGCAAAACAAAAACAAAACAAAATGTGACACTATAAAAATAGAAAGAAATTAAAAAAACAAAAAAAAAATTACAAGTTGGGCCGCCTTCCAACAAGCGCCTTATTTATAGTCGTAGCACGACTCTTCTACTCTGCTCAGGCTGGGCACTTTCGCTTCTCCTTTCTCCCATGATGTCTAGCCTTTTTGCACGTTCTAGGAAGGTCTCCTTTTTCATCTCTGGCTCTTTTCTCAGTCATCTTTACACACTTATCTTGAAACATCACCTCCTCTATCTTAGTCTTTCCATCTGGATCAGTACATTTCACGTAATGTCTATGCTCTATCTCCTGTGATTCCATCACAATAATCATGCATAAGTCCATATAATGCTTAGCGTGCTTGAGTGCCTTATACACGTTAAAAGTGATTTCCTCATCATTAACTCTCATTATCAACTTCCCTTCCCTCACATCAATATCGCTCCACCAGTATCTAAGAACGGTCACCCCAAAATAATGGGCACTTCCTCATCCACCTAGTAACCAAGAACAATAAAATCAGCAAGAAGAATAAATATTCCCACTTGAAATAACGCATCCTCAATAATTCCTTTTGTCATCACTAGTGACACATCTGCCAACTGTAAAGTGATTGTAGTCGGTCTAAGGAACCCCAATCCGAGTTGCTTGAACAACGATGACGGCATAAAATTTATACTAACCCTTAAATAGCACAGGGCTCTTCCAACTTCTTGTTTCCCAAGAGACAGAGGAGTTGTGAAACTCCCAGGATCCTTCAACTTAGGAGGTAGTTTACTCTGAACTCTAGCACCGCACTCTTCAGTAAGTGCAAGTATTTCAAACAATGTATGTCTTCGTCTGTTTGTTGTAATATCTATTAGATACTTTGCATACTTAGTCACTTCTTGTAAGATTTTCACCAAAGCAAAATTTAGACACACTTGGATTAAAATATCTAAGAATTTCGTGCACTTAGCATCATCTATTTACTTCTGCAGTCTTTGTGAAAATGGAGGTGGTTGCCTTGTCACAGTTACTGGCTCTGATCTTTCGCTCTATTTATCACTATCCTCAACTAGCTTAGCAACCAATTTTTCATCAGGCCCAGCCATATACTTCTTTTTCCTTGAAATATATTCTAATACTCTTCCATTTATCAACCGTATTGCCTTGAGCCTTTGGATTAGGATCAATATCACTAGAAAGATCCCCAGTTGGCTGATTATTTGAGCACTAGCAAGTTGCCCCATTTGTCGCTCTAAGTTTTGAATAGTTGCTAAGTGGGCTGATGCTTGGGCTTGCTAGCCAGTCATCAATTTCTTTGGCATATCCTCAATGTGACTTGTCGAGTTCATGGGTTGTTTAGCTTGCGGTGGTCTATATTGTTGTTGAGAAGCTTGTGCCCTGTACTGATTCTGAGCACCTTGATTTCCACCCAAAGAAAAGTTTGGGTGGTTCCTCCAGTTAGGAGTATAAGTATCCCATATTGATTTTCATGTCCTCAATTTGCATTACCCACTAAATATACATATTATGGATTTGCTGGGCACATGGTCAGGTGACATTCTCCGCAGATTTCACAAAATATATGGACCTTCTGGAGTGACTGAGCTTGTTTCTTATTTATAACCAATGTCATCTTATTGACTTGGTTGGACAATGTGACAACCTATGCTGGTAATGCAGAAACAACGTCTAACTCAAGGACCCTAGTAGATTTTTGAACTGTGGGTGTGCCCATCTCTCATTGCGAGTCAGGATTAATTTTGGATAATTTATTCAATAGTGCATAAATTTCATCAAGGCTTTCTCCAGCACTTTATCTCCCACTGCAACGTCCACCACAAATTGCTTTCTTTGGATGTAGCCCTTCTATGAAGGTATGAGCCAACACTTCATTTGTCTAGTTGTGATGAGGATAATCTCTGAGCAGCGCCTTGAACCTCTTCACACCTGGATATAAAGACTCCCCCAATTTCTGTCTTAAACCTATTATCTCGCTTCTAATCTTTGCAGTTTTTCTTGAAGGGAAGAACCGCATCAAAAGTTTTCTAGCCAGATCATTTCATAATGTAATCAAATTAGCCGTATCCGCATTCAACCACCTCTTTGCTTCACCCAACAAATATAATAGGGACAGTGTGAGCCCCACATAGTCATGAGTGACTCATCTAGTGAAATAAGTATCACTAATCTCCAAGAAGTTTAGAATGTGTTGCTGTGGATCCTCATGTGGAAGACCCGTGAACTGCCCATTTGCATGTAGTAATTCGATCATGCTCCATTTTAGCTCAAATTGTCCGGTGATTCTTGGTTTAACAATGGTGGAGGTGACATTAGCGATACCGGGCATCACTGCCTCCTGAACATCCATGTGTTTCTCTTCTGCCATATTCACAGGTAATTGAACAAGTGACTGAAAATTATTTGTGTCCCTTGCTTCTCTCAACCTCCAGTGAAATGTTCTGTCAGGTTAAGGGTCAAAGCCGTGAATTCAATCTTGGCTGATGAACTTTCACATTCAATCAAAGTTTCTGAGAGCAGAGCAAGCAATAAGAAATGCTAGACATGACGAAATAAACAACTAAAGTAAAAGCTTGTAAAGTAGTCAATATTCAATTCCCCGGTAACGGTCCCAAAAACTTGATGTTCCCAAATTCACACGCAAGTATACGTGGTCGTACAAGTAATAAAATAATAAGTCAAGTGTCGAATCCATAGAGACTTGTGTTAACAACCTACTAATGTCACCAAGATTGTTATTAGTAGAGTCAATAAGAGTTTACGAGTCTGATTACACTAAGCAATGACAACAAGTAGCTAATCAATGAAGCATAAAATACCTATAGTATATTAAGAAGAGATGAATATTCTAGGGCTGTGATCGATTGTCAGTCCTATTGTGTTTTAATTAACACTCCCTTTGATATTATTCGCTTATGGTTGATAATTAATCGAGTAATTGCTCTCATAGCATTCTCCTGTATTACTACTCGCCTATTAAATATATATTAACACCTATATTCCTATGGAATCAATCTATTAAGAATGCATTCAGATAAAATATTTAATTTACCATGGTGAATTGATATATTCTCATCCTAACCACAAATTTGCCCTTCCCTCCCCCCCACTTAGAGTTAAGATCATGCTTTCTTCAATTCTTCTCTAGTCTAGGAATAGCTTTTCCAAGCATAACATACATAGTAAACAGAACATACATGTCGGCCAGACAATTAAGCAATTAATCACAGAATTGAAGAAACAAACATATATTAGCGAACTATAATCAAGGTAAAGGCAACTTCAAACAAAAAGATTCATGGCTAAATCACAACACAAGAACTTATGGGTTTTAGACACATATGATAAATTTAATCAATTTCATAAGTGTTTGAATAATTGAAAGTACTAAGAAATGTGAAGAAAAATGGAGGATCTATGCTCCGGAATGTTTAGTGCTTGTGGTTTCCTCTCAAAGTGTCGTCCCTTCTCCCAAAATAGGTTTAGACTTCTTTTTATACGAGTTGGGGGGTATGTAGGGTCGATATAATCTTGTCCCAGGAAAAGTGGGATAGTTTCCCGTCACCCATTTCCAAGGGTAACACTGGGCGCTAGACCTGGCATTGGAGAATTTTCACTCCTTAAATTTGTGTGACGGGTAGCGCTAGGCACAATCCAGGGCGCTACAAATTAGCCTGTGCTCGTGGATCCTGGTAGCTCGGCTAATATAATCAGATTTGTGGTAGTGAAGCAACTCAACCTGCTCGACCAAGTCGTACTCGACTCTAGAGCCCTCAGTGGGTTTAACATGGCGAGCAAAACAGCAAAGGGGGAAATCATCCTCCCAGTCAATATTTCTGGTACAGTTCGGGATACAAAGTTTCATGTCATCGAGGGAGACACGAGATACAACGCCCTGCTTGGAAGTCCATGGATACATGGCATTAGGGTAGTAACGTTGACTTTCCACCAGATGTTGAAATTCCCAACTACAGAGGGCATAAAAATGGTGTATGGTGAGCAACACGCAGCAAAGGAAATGTTCACAGTGCACGGCGTGGCGTCAGAGCCCATATACTCTACCTCGGAGGGGTCGAAATATGAACAGGTCCCCGAGGATGATGAGGAAGACTTCCTCACCCCTCAAACCTTCATTACCCACGAAGAATCAGACGCAACAAAATCAACGGTCGAAGAACTGAAGCAAGCTATTTGGATGAAACACCTATCAAATCGAAAGGTATACATGGGAACGAGATTAACCCCCAAGCTTAGGAAAGAACTCATCCAATTTCTTATTAACAACATTGATTGCTTTGCTTGGTCCCACTTAGACATAACAAGGATCTCCCCGGTAATAACTGCCCATCAACTAAGCGTCGACCCCAGGTTCAAACCGGTAAAGTAAAAAAGGAGGCCTCAGTCCGAGGCAAATCATGTGTTCGTCAGAGACCATGTAACAAAACTCCTCAAAATAGGGCCCATCAGGGAAGTAAAATATCCCGAATGGTTGGCCAATCTATTAGTGGTTCCCAAAAAAGGGAACAAGTGAAGAATGTGCGTAGATTACAAGGACTTAAATAAAGCATTCCCTAAAGATTCATTCCCGCTGCCCAACATCGATCGATTGATTGATGCCACGGCTGGCCACGGGATTCTCACCTTTCTCGATGCCTACTCCAGGTATAACCAAATCCAAATGAACTCCGAGGATAGGGAAAAGATTTTGTTCATCACGAAGTATGGCACATACTGCTACAATGTAATGCCATTCGGGATAAAAATGCAGGGACCACGTACCAACGCCTAGTTAATAACATGTTCGAGCATCAAATAGGAAAATCCATGGAATTTTACATTGATGAAATGCTAGTTATGTCTCTGTGTGTAGAAAACCATTTGACTCATTTGCAGAAAACTTTCGACATCCTTAGAAGTTACAACATGAAGCTCATCCCAGAGAAATGCGCCTCCGGCATAGGTTCAGGCTAATTTTTAGGCTTCATGGTATCAAACAGAGGGATTGAAATCAACCCCGACAAAATCAAGGCCATCGAAGATATCACAGTTATGAACAACGTAAAGGCCGTACAATGGCAGACCAAACGGATAGCGGCGTTAGGCTAATTCATCTCGAGGTCATCAGATCGAAGGCATCATTTTTTCTCCCTACTCAAAAAGAAAAACAACTTTGAGTGGACCCTAGAGTGCCAGAACGCCTTGGAGGAATTGAAACGGTATCTCTCAAGCCTGCCTTTGCTCCACACCCTAAAGGAGGATGAAACGCTATACTTGTACTTAGCAGTGTCCGAGGTAACGTTAAGTGGCTTGTTGGTTCGAGATGAGAAAGGTACGCAATTCCATGTCTACTATGTGAGTCGAACTCTGGGAGATGTCGAGACCAGGTATCCACACTTAGAAAATTTAGCTCTTGCATTAATAAGCGCATCTCAAAAATTGAAGCCCTATTTTCAATGTCATCATATATGTGTTTTAACAAAATATCCTCTTCAAAATGTATTGCATAAACCTGAATTGTAAGATCGACTGTCCAAGTGAGGCATCGAGGTCGGGGGCTACGATATTGAAAATCGACCCCGAGCGGCTATCAAGCCCCAAATTTTGGCGGACTTTGTGGCCGACTTTGCGCACGCCCTTGTGCCCGTGGTAGAAAAAGAACTTCTACTAAAAACGGACGCATCATCGGGGGTATGGACCTTATTCACCGACAATGCCTTGAACGTGAAAGGATCCAGGCTCTGCATAGTTCTTAGGCCACCTACAGGTGTCGTGGTTAGACAATCTATAAAAACTGCAAAGTTGACTAACAACGAAGTCGAGTATGAGGCAATGATTGCAGGTCTCGACGTTTCCAAAGGACTAGGTGTGGAAGTCGTCGAAGCAAAATGTGATTCCCTTCTGGTAGTGAATCAGGAAAACAGGAGCTTCGAGGTTCGAGAGGACAGGATGCAATGGTACCTACACAAACTTCAAATCACTTTGGATTGTTTCAAATAATGGAATCTGTTCCACGTACCTCGGGAGCAAAACAGCGAGGCCGATGCACTCGCAAACCTGGGATCATCCGTTGAAGAAGATGACATACTCCCCGGGGTTGTTGTTCAGCTATCCAAAATCGGTGATCAAAGAAGGCCATGCTGAAATCAACTCCACCAGCCTAACATGGGATTGGAGAAACAAGTATATCGATTATTTGGTAAGTGGGAAGGTACCCACGGAATCAAACCCTTCGGACCAGAGCAGCCCAGTTTTCACCCGACGAGAATGGAGCTCTATATAGGAGAGCCCTCGATTGGCCCCTAGCAGTATGTTTGGGACCAGTAGACACTGATTACATACTCCGGTGCTGACTCATTAATTTGAAAGGTAATCAGCGCAGGTTACTATTGGGAAGCATGGAAAGGGACTTCAAAGAGTTCGTCCGAAAATGAGACAAATGTCAAGGATTTGCACCAATGATCCACCAAAACAGTGAACAACTACATTCAGTCTTATCGCCTTGGCCATTCATGTAATGGGGAATGGACATAGTTGGGCCCCTAACAACGGCACCAGGTAAAGCTAGATTTATTCTATTTATGACTGACTACTTCTCAAAATGGGTGGAAGCGCCGACCTATGAGAAGATAAGAGAAAAAGAAGTCATCAACTTCATCTGAGATCACATCCTGTGCCGATTTGGGATCCCCTCCGAGATAACGTGTGATAACGGGAAGCAATTCATCGGAGGCAAAGTAACAAAATTTCTCGAGGATCACAAAATCAAAAGAATCCTATGAACGCCCTACCACCCATGTGAAAATGGTCAGACCGAATCCACAAGTAAGACCATCATTCAAAACTTGAAAAAGAAGTTAGAAAATATGAAGGGAACATGGAGAGAAATGCTGCCCGAGGTGCTATGGACATATCGGACAACCTCTAAATCGATCACATGAGAGATGACGTTCTCTTTGTTATACGGGTCCGAGGCTTTGATACTGGTCGAGGTCGGACAGCCAAGCCCCAGATTCCGACATGCCACCGAGGACTCAAACAATGAGGCCATGGCTACGACCCTCGAACTATTAGACTAGAAGCGAGAAGCTTCGCTGGTCCGGATGGTTGCCCAAAAACAAAAAATCGAAAGATACTATAACTGAAGAACAAACTTCAGACGTTTCAGAGTCGGGGACTTAGTCGTAAGAAAAGTCACCCTAAGCACTCGAAACCGTAATGAAGGCAATCTAGGCCAGAGCTGGGAAGGACCGTACCGCGTCCTCGGAGTAATCAGCAAAGGCTCCATCAAACTCGGCATCATGGAAGGTGAGCAACGTCCGAGCCATTGGAACATATCAATGCTCAAACACTATTATTGCTAAGGCACAATCCTATCCCTTTTTCTTTCACATTTTACACAAACCAAATGCGTAGGTGTGCGATTAAAAGGAATCAAAGCACCCTCTAGCTCGAACGCCTTACGTTTTAAAGCATGCGTTGCGCTCTTTTTCCCTCACGTCAGCTTTTACTCCAAATGGGTTTTACCGACGAGGTTTTTAACGAGGAAACATCCATATGCTACCCAAGGAGAACTCACCAAGTATTCAAGGCTTCTCTTCAATAAACCTCAAATACTGAAGGGCATCCTTCCGAGAGATCAGTGAAATATTCCAAAGTGGGTCTCGACAGGAGAATAATGTATCGGATCAAACGGTCAAATGAACAGTGTCCGCGTAGAATAACTGAACCCTCGATGGTGAAAAAATGTATACTTGTACCAAGTAATCGAATGAGAACCTCTTATAATCAAAACACTTCACGCGTCAAAGAAGTTTGCTACTTTCACGAGAAATGGCCCTAGGGCCAGAAATGTCCCGAACAATCAGTGACTAATACCGAAAACTCGAAGACGTAAGACCTCAGGGCAGGTAATTTCAAGCCGATAAGCCCTCCACGAGGCACCAATGTAAGCCCTCCACAAGGCAATATTGACAACTTTCGATTTCTCGGGGACTGCCATCAACAGTTACCCCATCGAGACACCAGAAACTCGAAGCCTTAAGACCTCAAGGTCGGCCGCCTCAAGATCATAATCCCTTCACGAGGCAACAACAAAACTGTAAGACCTCAAGCGAGGAGTGTACAAATTTTCAAGATTTTAAGAAAAGGCATAACCGCAGCTCGGGGACTAGCCTCAATAGCCACTCCATCGAGTCACCAAAAACTCAAAGCCGTAAGACCTCAGGGCCAGCAACTTTGAGATCATAAGCCCTCCATAAGGCAACATCAGCAATATAAGCCCTCCATGAGGCAATATCGACTCCGACTCAGGGGTTGTCCTTGACTGGAAGCTCATAAAGCTATCTAACTCGGAGCCGTAAGACCTCAGGGCCGGCAACTTCAAACTCATAAGTCCTCCATGAGGCACTGATGTAATCCCTCCACAAGGAAATATCTCATCATTAAGACCTCAGGGCAGGTAACTTCGAGCTCATAAGCCCTCCACGAGGCAATATCGCATCCGTAAGACCTCAGGGCAGGTAATTTCGAGCTCATAAGCCCTCCATGAGGCACCAATGTAATCCCTCCACGAGGAAATATCACCAATGAAATCCCTCCATGAGGCAATACCAACAACATAAGCCCCAACGAGGCAATATCATAGACTTTTGATGTCTCGGGGACTGGCACTGACAGTCACCCCATCAGAGCATCAGAAACCCAAAGCCTTAAGACCTCAGGGTCGGCAACCTCGAGTTCATCCAATCAAGACATCAATATAAACTCTGACTCGGGAACTGTCCTCGACAGCCGACCCATAGCCGTAATACCTCAGGGCTGGCAACTTCAAACTCGTAATCCCTCCATGAGGAAACATGAAAACTGTAAGACCTCAAGCAAGGCATGTACAAATTTGTAAGACCTTAAAAAAAGCATAATCCCCATATCAAAGTCAAGGCTATATATCAAACTTGTAAGACCCCAAAAGGCATACCCTCGATATAGACGTCGTGGCTATCTCGAGGACTAAAAGGCTAAGGCCAAATATGATGACCACCATCATAAAGCTCCGTCCAAACTAACGTGACTCGAAGACATCCGACTGTTGCCATAAAATCACAAGCCTCCAATTACTTAGAAAAATTTCGAAAAGAACCAGTTAAAGGTTGTACCGACCTAAAGCGTAAGAGCCCAAGCCGCCCCTACATTAAAGGTGGTACCGACCTAAAGCGTAAGAGCCCAAGTCACCGCTACATTAAAGGTCGTACTGACCTAAAGCGTAAGATCACAAGTCGCCCGCTCCATTAAAGGTCGTACTGACCTAACGCGTAAGAGCCCAAGTCGCCAGCTATAGGTCGTACCGAACCAAAGCGCCTCTGCGCCGATTTAAGAACCTGAGGGTCGTTGAGGTCGAGTCGAAACCCAACTCGAAGACTAAGTCCAAAATGGTTAACTAAAGCACCTCTGGGCCAACAAGCGTAAGAGCCCAAGTCGCCAGCTACACTAAAGGTCATACCGACCTAACGCGTAAGAGCCCAAGTCGCCAGCTACAAGTCATACCGAATCAAAGCGCCTCAGGGCCGATTTAAAAATCTGAGGGACGTTGAGCTCGAGTCGAAACCCAACTCGGAGACTAAGACCAAAATGGTTAACTAAAGCGCCTCAGGGCCAAAAAGTATAAAAGCCCAAGTTTACCACTACACTAAATTTCGTACTGACCTAACGCGTAATAGCCCAAGTCGCCAGCTACAGGTCGTACCAAACCAAAGCGCCTCAGGGGCGATTTAAAAACATGAGGGCCATTGAGCTCGAGTCGAAACCCGACTCAGAGTCTAAGACCAAAATGGTTAACTAAAGCGCCCCAGGGCCAAACGCGTAACGGCCGAACTCACCAGCCTAAAAAGCCTCAGGGACAATTCATAACCCCAAGGGCTTCATTTCTAAGTCCTGTTAATCGGACTAATCACCAACAGGCATCAAAGCCTATTTCAACAGACCAGAAAAGAAACAAGGAATAACGAAAGGCCTTTTATACACGATAAAAGTTTACAAAGCATATTTTAAAAGCTCGTAATCAGAGCCTTCGCACAGGAAAAGAGAACAAACGAAAACCTAATCTATAGTCTGGGTATGCCTTCAATGGCTCCCTCGGAGGTTATACTTTCAGTAGCTTGGCCCTCGGCCCCTGGGTCTTCAACGACCTCCTCCCCCTCGGGGACTTCACCCTCATGTTCATCCTCCTTCGAGCCACTGCTCGAATAATCTTCGGAAGCAAGCACTGCCTTTGATTCCTTTTCTAGGGTCTTCAGCCTCTCGATCTCGGTAGAGAAGTCGAGGTCCCCCGTATGAATATCCTCGAGAGCCTGCCTCTGAGACTTTAATCGGGCAAGATCCAAGGCTCGGGTAAGTTTAAGCTCGACCGCCTCAACTGCTTTCCTGGCATGAGCGTTTGCAGCAGTAACATCGACTTTTTACGAGGCTATGAGTGCATCAGCTTCAGCCTTAATTGAAGATAACGTAATGACAAATTCAGCATAAAGGTCTTTATATCTGCTACTTTCAGCCCTTGCATCACGAAGGCAATACTCAATCGAGGTCAACTTCCCTCGGAGGGCATCTCTCCCAGAGGTTATCTCGCTCAGAGGTTATCTCACTCACACACTACCTAAATCCAAGGATCTCGGCATCCCTGACTCTGAATCCTTCCCGCATCAGGGCATCTTTTTCCTTATGCTGCGGAGATCATCCCGATAAGGTTTAAGTGTTAATATCAATTACAAAAGCAAAGCACCTGAAGGCTATGTTACATACTCATCAAGATCGCTCTATTTCCGAGGTACCATTTCTAAATGAGCTCGGACGCCCAACGCCTCCTCCTCCTTTTGGGTAAGAAGAGCCCTGAGCTCATCTACCTCAGATAAAAATCTCATGCACTCCCCCTCAAAATAGGTCAGCTCAAACTAAAACTTGGTTGTGGTCTTGTTGTAGAGCAATTTCGCCTGAAAAAAGGGGAGTTAGAGAAATGATAATCAAAGCTCGAAAAAATCGACAAAGAAGTTACCTGCTTACAGAGCTTTTCAACTTCCTTGAAAATGAGCAAGGCATTTATTTCGGGTTTCTTCTCGGCCATAGTGAAGAGCCCCTCCTTCCCTCCGAGGGGCACCCTCGCGTCAGAAGATTCTATATTTGAGGCATCTCGTATCTCCATCGGGGAAAAAGGTGAAACCGGAGGAAAGTCACCTCCATCGCTAACCCCGGTTATGTCAATCGGGGCATTCGGCTCATAGACAGGCTCCCGTAACTTGTCTAGCGAGTGCCCTTCGGACCGGGAATATTTCGGTGGATAATCGGATCAGGGGCATCATCCGATATGCCCTCAAAAACCTCTTCGGTCCCGGGTATGGAAGCATCATCGACTTCTAATCCAGGAGCCCTCGGCTCAACAACCGACGGATCTGCAAAGGGCGAGGCAGTTATGCTTCCACTCCCCTCAGTCGATCTCATGGAATCTTTTTTCTCGTCTACGGCCGGGGGGTCATCCTCAGACCTTTGCACTGTAGCTCTCTTTGGCTCCAGAGGCAAGCTCTATGACTCCCTCTTCAAAAAAGCCTCCCCTAGGCTTACATAAACACAAGAAGTCAGAGAAATATTCAGGGGGTGTCTCTTTTAAACAGAACTCATGTATTGCAAACTGAAAGGTCCCACCATGATTTTTGACCTCCCATCGACCCTTGGCTAGGTCGTGCCACACACGCTCGGCATACGGGCAGGTAGAATCAAGCTGGCGAACCCAGCTCGAGAGATCCTTAACCGCATCGGGATACCACGCAGTAGCTACATCGTCAAAGGGAATTAGTTTCAGGGAGAATTGGCACAAAGGAAAATTAAAGTGTTAACTTACAATTCATATTCCATTCCTCAGGGAGCAACATCTTGTCAGATGGAATTAGATCCTAGGCCCTAACTCGAACAAAGCGGCTCATCCACCCACTGTATTTTCCATCATTGGTGGAAGCAAAGAAAACCCTCGAGGCCCGACGTTGAAGTTTAATCAGACCACCCAGATAAGTCGGGACTGTACATTCTAATCAGGTAATCAAGGGTGAGAGGCATCCCCTCGACCGTATTTTCAAAGTTCATGATTATGTAACCAGTTCGCCCAAATGATTGGTGAATTTTGCCGAGCGTCACTTACACCGCTTGCAGAAATCAAGAACGACGGGGTCTATCGACGACGAAGACGGCCCTACCGGGCCTAGGGTAAATGGATAAGTGTATACGCTGAGGAAAATGATTTTATGGGATGTTATGTCTTCCTCTCGAGAGGGAATCTCTACTTGCACCGCATATCCCCAACGGCAATCGATTTTCACTTTCTCTATGTTTGTTATTAAACTAACATATCGGGATATGGTTTCACAATGCCCTGGCTTCGAGGAAGGTTTATCGAACTTGAAATTAGAGGTCGTTTCGCATGGTCCAGGGATGCACTCCTCGAGATTTGGAGGAACAATTTCCTTTCCCATAGAGCAACGTTATTAAGAGAGGGCTCTACCATCGTCTTAAATAGTTTTGGAGACCTTCGTCATTCCTGCGGAAATATTTCAAAGAAAATGAGGGGAAGCTGATAAAAAAGAGGATACAAGAAAGAAGTAATGAGAGCTCTTTTTAGAAGAGATTAGAAGAAGCAATGAAAAAAGGAGGGGCAGGGGAAGAAGTATTTATAGGGGCCAACCGTCACGTTAAGGAAAGCCAAAAGGCAGCCAACCGCCGAAATAAATTCGAATATTTTCAAAAAATTGTGTATATATGATCACTGAGCATCTCTCACATCGGTTGCTTAAGTGGCATGACTGACAGAATATTGAAAGCATTCAAAGGTTGGTGAATTAAAATTATTTCTTATCTTTTCATTCCAAGACATGCAGGGACTATCTGTATACGGAAAAACCAGGGGAGCCTCGATTTTCGGACTCCTACAACAGTTCGAGTCTCGACCTCGAATGTATCGGAGCGCCATCCGAAGTTTAACCCCGAGGTGCACTCCTCGAGAAAGCATTCAGAAGGGTCGATATACCTCGAAGCGGGGTGTGATTCGAAGACCGTCATGATAAGGCGGGAGACTCCCAAGAGGCATGTGATTAAAACAGATCACATATTTTTAGAACCACATAATCGAATATAATTGTAATTACCATTTTCAAAGTAAAAAACATGTATTCTTGTATATTTGATTTATGTGTTGTACGATTTGGACTAGTAGCACGTGACCACACAGTGCAGTTTGTGATATTCAACTTGTGACCATGCCGGGCGGATTGTGATATTGAGCATGTGACCGCACATTTCGGATTGTGATGTTGATCTTGTGACCACGCCGAGAGAATTATGATATTTATCCCATGACCACGTCGGGCAGACTGTGAAATTGAGTTTGTGACCACGCCAGACAGTATGATTATTGGTTGTGACTACGCCATGTAGTGTGTAGATATTGATCCATCCCCTAGGGTCACCCTCTCATGTTTTCTTGATGGTGTACATGCGATTTGAGAAAGATGACATGTGGTTTGGTTCGATTATTAAAATTTCGAGAAAAAGCTGGCCAGAGTTTGATTTGGTTGTTGCATTTCAAATTTACTTGCAATATTCATTGGTTGTTACCTGATTTATTTGCATGTATTCTTTATATTCTGGATTCTTGACTGAGTAGAGTACGATAAGTCATCTTGTGCACCAAGGTGGTTTTATTGGTGATTCATGACTTGATGATAATTTTGTTCTATACTTGAGATTTATGAACTGTATAGCTGATTATCGTGTATCATTTATAATTATTGCAACTATCATCTTGCCCAGGTTAGTTATGATACTTGCTGAGTACATGGGTTCAGTTGTACTCATACTACACTCTGCACTTGATTGTGCAGATCCAAGAGTTGGACGGAGCTGCCCGGAGTAGACACTTGTTATTGAGTTATCTACGAGAGACGAGGTAAAGATACATCTTGACTGGATTTTTGGCGTCCCTTTTTTTTGTATTGTTGTCTTTCATTCAGACATTATTGTTATTTTGTATTTTAAACTTGTATTTCCGTACTAGAGCTTGTGACTCAGTATTTACCAGTTCTCAAGGATTTATTATGTTTGGACGCTCTTAAGTTATGTTGATGGCTTTAGACATGTGTTATTTCGTAATTTCTGTTATTATGATTCCTTATTGTTATGTTTGGCTTCTATAGAAAGTGACCGGTCGGTGGTGTTGAATCCTTATCAGCCAGAGGCCATTTTGTGCTTCGCGTTCGTGGAGGCTTGGGGCAGTGGTGCTATGTGTTCGGGAGAAGGAAGTCACATTCACGAAAAAGAAGCTTGAAATGGAGGTTGACTTTTGTGTTCGCGTAGCTGGTCGTGTGCATACCAGGTAAGGCATCATGTTCAGAAAGTCGTTCTCGCATTCGCGAAGAGGATTTTTGGGCAGCTGAAGATTTTGGCTTCGTGATCGTGAGGAGGTTTATGCGAAAGCAAGGAGAAAGGACCTAGGCAGAATGTGTTTTATTTCGGGATTTAGGCTCATTTCTCTCATTTTTCATATGGCTTGGGAGATTTTTGAGCTCTTTAAGGGGGGATGGTCATCAAGCATCATAAGTTAAGTGATTTATACTAATTAAGTGTTAAATACATGGATTATTTAAGGATATTATCATTGAAATTAGTAAAATTTTAGGGTTTTGGTGAAATACCTAGAAATTGATAAAAAAAAGGGATTTTACCATGAAGTGTACTATGGAATTGGATATAAGTTGTATATTTGAGTTCGTAACACCTTCGGTAATATTTATCTTTGAAAATTTTCGGAATCCGGGCATGTGGGACTGGGGTTGACTTTTATTGACTTTCAGAATTGGGTTGGGAAACTACTCTGATAGTTGAATTATGAGTTTAAGAGCATGCATTGATTGGTTTTCACATCCGTTGATTAGTTTCTAGTTTCTCGAAGCCGTTTTGAGGCGACTAAGGTTTGAGAGCTTAATAGCTTGCTTGGACGCAAGGCAAATCTCTTGCCTAATCTTGTAAGAGGGATTTATCCCCTTTAGTATTCTAATTGTTGTGTGTTACTTGTTATGGGTTCAATGTACATACGAGGTAATGAGAGTCATTGCGTATCTAGATTCATGTTTATATACGGATAGACTTAGATCTTTACCATGGCTTAATTGTACTATTTTAATTAAACTTGTTTGTTTATTTACTTAAATTTATAATTGAGATTGGACTAGAATTTATGGTTTGACCGAGCTTCTTTACCTTGAGTTTTGGAGGGATACTTGATTGTAGGTAAAAAACTATGTTTTCTTTGGATTCATATCCTCGTGTTGTGTATATGTGACCAGTAGTTCGGGAAAGTTTCTTTATTCCTGTGGATTGGGCCGTACGCCTCGATAGTGCTATGAAACATTGTTATGGATCGGGTCATACGCTCTCAACAGTATTTTAAGATGCATTTATGAATCGGGCCATATGACTTCAGCATTGTACATTATTATTATGGATCGAGCCGCAAAACTTGGTAGAATTCATGCATAATATATTATAGGAGTCAGAATACACATGAGTTTTCCTTCTTGACTGGAGACTTGACAGCTACTTGATTTTCCTTGTTTGTTTGAGATAGCATATAGTATTTGAGGATTTCATATTATTATTATAATATTGAAGGACCATGTTAGTCACAGTTACTTCTTTCATTGCTACTTATGTTTTATGCATATCTATTTTAATGTACTTTAATTATTGGACCACTAGTAAGTGTTATTGTCTACCCCTCATCCCTACATCTCCGAGGTTAGACTAGATATGTACTAGGTATGAGTTGAGTTAGGTACTCATACTATACTTCTGCACTAATTGTGCAGGTACTGATGCATGTATTTCAGGAGGTCATTCGGGCGTGTAGACGCACTATTCGGAGACTTAGTGGTGAGATGCTCTCCATGCTTCAATCTGCAGCACCCAAAGTCTCCTTCTTATTATATTTATTATTCATGTCTATTTTATTTCAAACAATAGCTATAGTGGTTTTGTATAGTCTACAAGATTGATCATGCACTTGTGGCACGTCTTTTGGGGGTTTCTAGTGGGTATTCACGATTGTACATAATGTTATTATCATTTCGATTTATGTTTTATTTTTACTCTGTGACTTGGCAAGGAAGAACTTGTCCTTCATGGTTTCTAACTTCAATTCCACTTACTTAATGAACTTCCTGATTTTAAGAGTTTAAGAATGAATAATTATGTTAGAGGTTCATTGTTGGCTTGCCTTACCACAACATTAGGCGCCATCATGACCTATGGTGGGAATTGGGTCGTGACAAACTCCCATAATTTTCTCAATTCCCTCATTATGCTCTTTGAGTTGCCTCTACAGGGTTAGAATTATATTTTTCCATTCAGCATTCAAGGTCATACTTGAGCATTCTGCTTCAGCATCCCTTGATATTTCTCGAACCGCTGCTTGTGTCGTTTTAGAGGTAGGGGTCCCATCAGCGGCATCGATTCTTGGAGGGGGAGTCGGCGTCATCACTGTTGCTCCACTGGTCCCAACTTTCAAGGCTTCTCTGATCTGGCGGGTCAACTTCTGTTGCTCTGACATGCAGTTGTCCACCTTTTTCTCTTGCCCGCAGACATCAGCGTGGCTATTGCCAGATTTGGTATGAGATTTATTCCGATCTCGAGTTCGGATGGATCTGGTGGATCGTTCATCAGGGATTTGAGTTCCCTTGGATTGTTCAACCTATTATTCGATGACGTTCGTATAAGTTGTTCGTTAACTCCAGACATGACGATTTCCTTTAAACATACAATTAAAAATGAGATTATCAAAAATATCAAGTAGAATTCAGTAGTGAAATTTGGATTTCAAGCTTAATTGAAAGAGCCTCACGGTGGGCGCCAATCTATTTGACTCAAAATGTTATTTTGGAAAAATAATAAATTTTTTATTTTAAGGGTTCAAGCAATTGGTTCAATCCAAATTTCTAGCAAGGAAACAAATAATGTATAAAATTAAATAAAAGTAAAAATAAAGAAAATCTTATTATGGACGAGTTTCAAATCGGCTACAAGATGAATGAACTTTGCAATGGATAAGAAAAGCTTGAAGTCTAAAATTAAACAAAGAAGATGACTAGTCACTTGCTATTGAGTGCATTTTTTGTCTCTTTTTTTATGCACCCTTCTCGAGGCATGAGGGTGGTTTTTATAGCTGTGGGGGAGAGTTTTGCCACTACGAGTTTTTGGCCCGCACATTGGATAATTAGGTAATGGGAATCAAAGTCTTTGATAATGGTAACTGCATCAACATAACCACAATCCCCCGGGGGCATTTATTTGAATCTCCAAGTGTGTGAAGTTATTCATCAAATACTCGTTCTCCATATAGTAAAAGGTTTCAGAGCTGTAAGATTCATCCAATTCGGTAATAGATTCTACAACCCATATCCATTCCTAGATCCTAAGGTTAAAACATTACCAATACACCAGGGCCCCACTACTCCAAACAATCACTAATCTTGGTCAGAGACGGATTTAGGATTTGAAGCTTATGATCTCGAGATCGTAATCCTTTTAAGTTACTGAATTAAGAGTTGATAAGTACTATATATTCAGTAAATTTCTTAATACAACTAGAGGGTCTGAACAAAAGTTACTGGGTTTGGCTGAACCAATACTCCACACTCTGGCTCCGTCTTGGGTCTAGCCTCGTTGCTTTCCTTCTACTCAATTCCTTGAATTTTGTATCCCACTCTCCACTTCGTCGATCCTCTCACAATTTTCATCTTGTTTTTACTTTCAAGAATCATTGGGCTTATGCCTATTTCATTACTCTCGAAGAGCTCACCAAGGGGGTTAGACACTTAAAATGGTTGTAATTGTAATGGTCCAATTAATCTTAATGTGGCTACATTTTAAACTCCGTTCAAGTTGTTTCATGCCAAAATATAGGCCCAATACATTTTGACTTGGTTCTGAATTCACCGTTTTATATAAGTTGGACAATGTGCCATCTCTTCTAAACAAATTCCATCGCACCACGTCACCCCTCTCCTACACTCACAGAAGAAGCACAAAATGATCTGGACTGTTGATCTAATTCATCAACGGTCCAAAATTTATCCACATTTTTATTTTACTTTTATACTCTTGCCGGATCTCATCTCAACCGTTGGATTACAAGGATCCAGCCGTCACCGTTTTTCCTTAATAAAACCTTTTATCTATCTTTATTTCTTCGAAAACTCGGATTCTTTGATCAAAACATCCGACGGCTGCCATTGTAACTCTCACTTCAAGCCTAAAGGGACTACTAACCCAAGTCATTTTGTCACCCACTGGCCGCCTTTGGTTCCTCTTTCTCTGTGTTTTGTATCACACCCTCAACTTCCATCAATACAAAACCTTGCACAAATTTGTTCAAAGTCACTCCAATCAAACTCACAGCATCCATTCTATCCCAGCTAGCCGCGAATCCCACCTGAACTCTTCCTCATTCATCGCTAATATTCAAACCCCCTAATCAGAAACCATAGACCTCAACTATGCACCCTAGAATTTCAGTTTTTCCCTCCATTCCTTCAAATCAAGGCTTGCATGTCCATTATCTCTGGCCTCATCATCATTATTTATTGTCTAGAGATTAAATGCAATGACCTCTAGACATTAGGGTTAGACCGATGGTCCGATGGATTCACAGTCGACCTTCTCGTGCCCAGGAAAAATCTTCACTACTTTTCCCATTCTTGCTATAATCATCCATCTATCGTCATTCTCCACTATCAATATAAGCTCAAATGGAACCCTAAATATCTTGAAGGCCACTATAAATAGGGCATTCAATAATCATGCCTAACACACCTAACATCACTGGAAAATACACCGAAAGTAAATAAAAGCATTGAAAATCTCAACTTTCTGCTAATTTTTGTAACGACCTGAACGGTCATTTTGAGTAATTTATCCTCGATCCCCAATTTATTGTCTCCTCTATTTTATATTGTGGTTATGTAACTCGTCGTGGTGTTTGGTTTTGGTTTCGGAGTCGGGACACATATTCCTTAAGTTGGAGTCTTAAAATGATATAGTTGACTGTATATTGACTTTTGTGGAGACGACTCCGAAATTGTGTTATGATGGTTCCAATAGCTCTGTATTGTGATTTTAGACTCAGGAGCGTGTTCGACTGTGAATTTGAGGTTCGTAGGTCATTTCAGCGTGAATTGGCGAAAGTTAGAAAGTTGAAGGTTTTGAAGGTTGAAAAGTTTGACCGGGATTTGACTTTATTGATATCAAGGTCGAATTTTGATTCTGAAAGTTGAAATAGGTCCATCATGTCATTAATGAATTTCGTGCAAACTTAATTTTGATTCTGAAAGTTGAAATAGGTCCATCATGTCATTAATGAATTTCGTGCAAACTTTGAATTCAATCGGAGTTGTTTTTGTATTAATCAACATTCGTTTTGAATTTCGGAAGTTCATAAGTTCATTAGGCTTGAATCGATGCGCGATTCATGGTTCTATTGTTGTTTGATGTGATTTGACACTTCGATCATGTTCGCATGATATTTTAGTAATTTTGGTATGTTTGGTTGAGCTTCCGGGTGCCTCGTGAGTAATTTCGATCATGTTCGACACATTTCAAAATCTTAAGGAATGCTGAATTTGCTGCTACAGGTTTTCTTCTACGTGATCGCAAGTGGGGATTCGCGATCGTGAAGAGTTGTTCGGTGAGCTAGTGAAAGTGTTCTATGCGATCACAAGAATGGTCACGCGTTCATGATGTTTTGAGAGTCAGTGAATCGCGAATGTGTGTCATTGGTTGCATCCGCGAAGAAGGAAGAGGACGCTGCAGGTCCATGCATTTTTGTTAATCGCGATCGCGTGAAGTGTTCTGCGATTGCGTAGCTTGTGAAGGTAGTGTGTCGCATTCGCGCGTGGAGTTTCTCGTTCACGTTGTGTTAATTTGGCAGCCTGTGAGTTTTTGCTTCGATATTGCGAAGAAAAATAACACCTGGGCATAATTTAAAGTTTCAGAACATGGGTTTCATCTCATTTTTCACAATTTGGACCTAGAAAACTCGGTGTGAAGCGATATTTCAAAGGCTTTTCAAGAAAATCGTTGGGGTAAGTGATTCTAACCCGTATTTGACTATATTTCATGAATATTTTTTTATTTTCATGAATCTATACTATTTTCATCATCTAAGTAGGGATTTGAGTTTGAAATTTTGGGGGAAATTGTTAAAACTTCCTAGACTAACTTTTGGGGTTTTGAAAGGCGATTTCAGGTCGAACTTGAGTAATTCTTGTATGGTTGGACTCGTATAATTTTGATCAGGTTTTGAGGTGCGGGCCCCTGTTGACTTATTGATTTAATTTTTTATTTCTTTGCAAAGATTGTAACTTTATTATTCGAATTAGTTTCCTAGTGGCATGTAGTTTTTTTGGCTAGATTCGAGTCGTTCAGAGTTGGAGAATTGAGGGAAAGGCCTACAAGTGGATTAAGTTAGCGTGTTTTAAGGTAAGTGTCTTGCCTAACTTTTTGCGGGGGAATTACCCCTTAAGATTAGTGTTGTTTTGTGATAATTTTGATGTGTGGAAGGTGTGTACGCAAGGTGACAAGTGTGCACACAGGCTAAATATGGAAATTTACCAATTTTAGCTATGTAGATTCCTTTCATGCTTTATTTGAGTTATCTTAACATGTTATATTCATCATCATTAGTCTATTTTCACATGTTCTGCTTGTCTTATTTCTTACTTTCTAATTTCTCTACATGTTTAGTTGAAGTTCTTGTTTCCTTTATTCCATATCATTATTTAACCGTTGAACTCTTTACTTGAAGCTGTTATTCTTAGAATATCTTGTTGTCGGAATTGTTATTGAGTTATGAAGGCCATGATTCGCATTGAGGCAAAGTGTTAAGTTGTGAAATACTAATCTTTTGATTCATTCACTACCGATTATTATTATTGAGACTCTTGTGTACATTGTAGTTGAGCCATGGGCTATTTATTGTGAAAACACCATTGTTGCTGGTTTCTTTGGCAAGTTGTGATATTGGGCACTTGAGGTGCGCTTTGTGAAAGATTGTGATGTTGATACGCATACGGTGGTATAAGGTTTTAGGGTTGAAACACACGCGGTGAGATAATGTGGGTTTGATACACGTTGCTAGTAAGGGAACTACTAGAAGTTGTGCGGTGTGATAAGGTGGGATAAAACGCGAGAAGCTATTTTGGGAAAATTATTTTTAAAACTAAATTCAAGTCTCCCGCAGTGATATAAGGAAAGATTGCGAATTGATTTGTATTTGAGACTACCAGGAAGTTCCTCGGTAGTGACTCTTCATGATACTTTTTATTTCTTCACTTGTGTTTCGGTTGTTGTGTTCCATGCCATAGTATACCTTGTTTTCTTTTGTGAAGTATTATTTGCCTTAGTTCAGTGTAGCTATTCTTGGGTTAGTTCTTTAATTGTCTAATTTCTGTTGCTATCATTGTTTCATTGTATTACACTTGTTCAGTTTCTTATATATTTCAGTAGGGCCTTGACCTGACCTCGTCACAACTCTACCGAGATTAGGCATGTCACTTACTGGGTACCGTTGTGGTGTACTTGTCACGACCCCAAATCCTAAACCGGCCGTGAGGGCGCATATCGTGGAACTAGGCTATCCAACTACCGCATGTTCGCAATTTCTTTTAAAATCCCAATAAAGTTTCAAGCATTTCATAAAATATACAGAAATTACTGAATATAATAGACCAATATGCAGCGCCACCAACCCCAAAACCCTGAGCCAACAAGTCATGATCATCTAGATGAATAAGCCAAAATGTACTATTATAATACAAAACCTCCGAATGAAAGCTAGATACAACAAGAAGGGAAAAACAGAGATGTTGCGTACGTTGAACAACTACCTCTATATCTCGCAATCTGGCTCCGCGCGGAATAAATGGCTAAGGCTTGATATCTGCACCTGAATCTGCAAACAGAGGTGCAGGGAGTAATGTGAGTACGCCAACTCAGTAGTAATGAAAATAAATCAAGTCTAAGCGGCAAGGAAACACACAAAAATATGCCATCAAATCACAATATACACAACCTTACTTTCCAATAATATAAACATCAATATACAAAATCATCATCCCTTAAAACCAACTTCAGAAAAAGTCCTTTAAAGAATGCACATTTTTAAACACTTCAAACGAAAGATTTTGTATGAAAATGAATGTAGTAAAACCATAAGTAGCCCCTCGGGCAATAACATGTATCATAATCAGCCCCTCGGGTATGCCTCACAGTCACTCAGCACCTCACCATCACTCATCACCTCACAATCACTCATGTCTCCAAATCACTCGTCACTCGACACTCGGTGTGCTCACTGGGGGTGTGTACATACTCCAGTAGGGGCTCCTTCGGCCCAATATCTAATATCACTCAACACCTCACCATCACTCTTGGCCCTCGGCCACACTCAGTAGAACCACTCAAAAGGCCCCTCGGGCGAAATAAGTAAAAACAGGGTACTCGACCCAAAACATCATTTTGAATCTCATGTACTGTAAATCAGGCTAGTTTCGAAAAACAGTATGCAAAATGAGGCTGAGTGAAATCATCAACAAATAGTGAGGAAAAACAACAGTAAAAAAAAAAGCCCCCAAGGGGTCTAAACAGATCCGTACGAGGCCCCAAACATGGCTTATAGCCCAATGATTTCACAAATCTTTAGAACCTACTTTAACATAAGGTTTTGAGTAAAATATGCAACTCATTAGTTGCCGTGGGGAGGACCTAGTCCAATCCAAGAAAAAATCAGTATACACCACATACTCGTCATCCGACATGTGCGCCTTTCTAAAACTAGTGAGAATTATGTTGTCCGGGGTTCCATACCCTCAGGACAAGATTTATAACCATTACTTACCTCTACCGGGCCACAACACTAGTCCATAATTCCCTTGCCCCTCAAATTGGCTCTTGATTGCTCCGAATCTGGCCAAAACCAGTTTAGTATCATCAATAAATATCAAAGGAACTTGACCCAATCGAAAACTATCGAATTATACAAGAATCTCGAAATTCGGCTAAACCTGAGCCCAGTGCCCACATCTCGGAATGAGATAATTTTTACATCACTAGAAATCTCGTCCTCCCGCGATTCTACTCATACCAAAATCATCACAATCGGATCACAATTGCCTACCCAAAACCTCAAAAGAAATTCCAATTCTCCACCCCTTCTACCCAACCTTTTCCTACTTAAATCCTTCAATTTTCAAGCCTAATCCAAACAAAATAGCATAGAAACAATGTTAATAAACAGAGAACTTACCTTCACTGAAGAATCACGAGTTCCCTTCTTTAAATTGCCTTCAAAGAACTCCTCCCGCATGCAAAAATGGTGAAAATGAGAGAATTTTCACGGAGGCCCTTTTTATACTGTTTCTGCGAGCATTTCCGCACCTGCAAACACTTAGTCGCACCTGCGGACCCGCACATGCGGTCCTAAGTGCGCACCTGCGGAACCCCACTTAACGGACGAAATGCGCACCTGCAGCCAATCCTCCACACCTACGACTTTGCAGGTGCAGCCAACACTTCGCACCTGCGACATCGCACCTGCGGCTACCCATCCGCAGGTGCGGCCAACACAAGAAATCACACCAGCAGCTATTTCTGCAAATTTTCTAAGTTCAAAACCCCGCTAACCATCTGAAATCAATCTCGAGCCCCTCGGGGTCCCAACCAAACATACCAACACACCGCATAGAAGTATTCCAACTTATTCAAGCCTTTGAAACACCATAAACGACACGAAAACACCAAAACTACATCAAATTCAAGCCTATGAACTTTGAAACTTCCAAATTTCGCCAACTACGCCGAAACCAACCACAACACCTTCGATTGACCTGAAATTTTGCAGACATATCCAAAATGACATTACGAACCTGCTCCAACTTCCAGAATTCCCTTCCGACCCCGGTAGCCTATTTTCCATTGCCGACCGGAAATCGCCAAAAACTAACTTTCGCCAATTCAAGCCTAATTCTACACCGGACATCACAAAAATATTTTAAACACACTCCTAAGTCACATATCACCTGATGAAGCTATTCGATCCATAAAATCTGCATTCCGAGGTCGTTTACCAACAAGGAAACTCGGGTCCCAGGTGCCTCGTGTGCATTTTGGATGGGCTAAGAGCCATTCCACCTTGTTTTTGGACTGCTGATGTTCTCAGGTCTGGTTTCCTTCTTCTCGTTTGGGACACAATGGTCGTGTTCACGAAGAGTTAAAAAGAGGTAGGTCAGTCGCCCTTCTTTGCGTTTGTGAAGCAACCAAGTGTTGGGAGGAGCACAACCTAGGCGTTTGGGAGGTTCAGGCCGCGTTCGCGAATGCTTGGATGTAAGCTTCATTGCATTCGCGATATGAAGAACGCAAATGCGAAGGCCTTTTTCTAGGTAGATTATTTTTGGTCTCTGCGAACGCGATGGGGGTCTCGTGATACGCTCAAATTACACATATATAAATGGTGTAAGGTGCTCGATGTGAAATACAATTGAACTTCTCTAAATTAATACTCGGTAAACTAATAAACTCTTTAAGATAATATTTTTCTCCTTTCCCGACTTGGGCTAAGTGAAACAAATCAACGATTTTGATTAGATTATAAGATGATGTATTTTCGTAAGACCCCTATATAAATATATGGTCCCACTAATAATATAGATTAATAATTTCTTGAAATTACAAAAATATCTTAGACAATTTAGTGAAATATGATTGTAGTGTTTTTTGTTTTTTTCTTAAAATTAAAATCTAGTTGAAGCTCATCTCTAACTTCTCTTATAGCATCCAAAAGTTCTGGTGTTGTCTTCTCCATCTGCACCAGAAAGTTCCGGAATGATCTCTTTTGTACTCACATAATGCTTTACATATCTGATATGTCGTTGTTGATTGTGACATTTTTTAGATGAGAAGCCGTTGTTGGGTGCGGTTTGAAGAAATTTTCAATGTTGCTTTTATAATTTATTTTCTCACCATCATGCATTGAGTGCTTTTAGTAAAATTGCAGTGAATAATATTTGATTATCAAGAAACAATGAACATTACAATGATTTATTAATTACAATGAATAAACAATGAACAGTATAATGAATAATTTAATAGAAATATATTATAATAAATCATACATCATACATTGTACTTTATGTATAATAAATTTATTTTATATTAATTCAGTTAATATGATACATACGTTAGTATAATACAATGATTTTTGATGTAGTCAAAATTAACCTTCATGGAATCTCGAAAACACTCTTTAGATTAATAAATATTAATTTATCGGTTAAATAATACCTCTACAAAATAATAGTTTTTCATGGCCCCCACAATATTAATTAAAATAGATTATACCGTGTAATAAACCACTAGGTTGGGGTCGAATCTCACAGGGAATAGGTATGAAAATATACTTAAAATGTGTAACTAAACTAAAGCCATAATCCTATTCCGATATTTTGGAAAGAGTTGGTACTTGTGATTTGTTAAGAGTAGCTATTTTGTTAAGAGAATTGATTAAAAGGATTAAGAAACCAAGGTTGTGTCCCCGCCTATGAAATATAATGCTATAGGTGTTAATATGATACATTTCTAATGAGAGATCCTTTGATATACAAAGGGTTCCTAAATGACTACTAATATTCCCGAATAGTTAGGTAGTATTTCCTCTTTGTGATTTTTCCAAATATAAAAGAGTTACAATTATTATATTTAAACAAGGTTTAAAGCCTTGAGTTCTTTCTATTCGATTCTACCAAACCCTAACATACTTTTTCAAGTGAAAGATAAAGTAAATTGACACTAGTTAATGTTTGCAACCATCAATCATAAATGAAGCATAAGAAATGAATAGAATCAACCACCCATTATATATAAATTCAATTGTAAATACCCATTAATCTTACACCCACTTAGGGTTTACATCCATAGTCTTAAAGTTAGCCATTCATACTAAAATACAAGAACAAAACAATAAATAGAGTAATAAAAGCTTAGAAAGAAGACAAAGTCTTGGAATATCTCCCAAAAAGCGCCAAAATAAGTGGTGTATTCAATTCTCTAAGTGTAGCCTCTTTTTCAGACAAGATGACCCACAAAACCCTAGTTATTCTTCTTATAATAGTCCAAAATTAATGGACAAAATGTGACAAAAATAGCCCTTTAGCTTGCTCTTGCAGCCGCATAATGGAGTGAGGGACTGATCTACGGTCCGCACAACATTTGCGACGCTGCAGATTTGGTCTCCAATCTTCCCAAATTTTTCCTTCGCATAATTATTATGCGGTCCGCAAAATAATTTAGCAGCCACATGGTATACCGCAAATTCCTCTTCAGTGGAGGTCCTCTTGCATTTGTGTGGAAATCTTGTGAATGAATTATGCAACTGCATATCGCTCTACATATTCAACTCTCGAAACTTCCATGTTCTGGTTATGTATATGATAGGTATGCGGTTCACATACTACTTTTGCGGTCGCATATATGTTTCAAATTTGCCTTCTCCATGGTTTTTGTCAAGTTTTTCATGTTCTTGAGTCTTCAAGTCAAGTTTCCCCGTAAAACACAAAAATTACTTAAGAAGTGACTTGTAATGCTTTACAAGATGAGCTAAAATCTACAAAATTAGTATGGAAAGTGCCGCAATTATACTACACATCAACACCCCCAACTTAAACTCTTGCTTGTCCTCAAGCAACTAAAATGTTATCCTACTAGGAAACTACTTTACTTCTGAAGGATCACTAAAATAACAATTACAATGGATGGTACTAACTGTTAGCTCGCAAGCATGTTATTATTTACCCTTCAACAAAGACAAAACTAGTTTAGCGGTTCAAATAATCAGTTTGTGAGCATCGAGTCTCCAAAGCAATGATAAAGTGTTGCTAATAGATAGATATGCACTTGTATCCTATAACTAGATATGTACTTGCATCCTATAACTAGATATGTACTTGCATCCTACTTCAATAAGCCTAACTTCTGCGAACTCTTGCAATTCCTGCATCCTCACAGCAAAGAAAATCCTCAATTCAACAAATGCAAATTTGTACAAGGGATACAATCAAACACTCTTTCACTTAGAAAGAAAACTAAGTTCTAAAAGTATTAGTCCATATGCTTGCCCATATTTTAACTCGTTGCTATCTCAGGAATAATTGGTTGTTGGTCAAAAAGGACTTTTCATGAGTTGTAGTATAGGCTTGGGGACGTGTTGGATGAACATTTGGGAAATTAGTTACTATTCCCTCCTTGAATGCTACATAAATCCTTCCTCGAATAGCACACATTTCCTTTGTAGATATCTAATTGCTACTAGCAACCCACCTTACAATTCATGACCACTTCCTAGTTGCTTTCCTTACCACATTTTCTCAATACTCCATTTTTTTTGGAAGAGCGGGTATTTCATGGTTTAGAATGACGTGAAGATTTTGATTTAAAGTACATTGCCTCTTGACTTAGCCGCTCGCTTCACAAGACACAACCACAAAAGATTAACTTTTACACACAATACATTCCTCTACTATTTCCCAATTGATACAAACACCCCTCTTGGTCTTAAAGCCTCATTCATAACACTCAAGTAGGGACGAGTTCAATAGAGGGAGTAATTTTACAAATATATGTAATGGTTTGTAGTGTGGTAGCCAATGGAAAGGTTAAAGGCTCAACAGCGGACAACTAGGGTAATAAATGCATAAAGGAGGTCAATTTGGCCAAAAATTAGTGAGCAACACAAAGAAGGCCTAAAATCTCTTCAACAACAAATAAACAACCTAAGATTTACATTGAGGAACCAACCAGGCAAGCTCTAGAGATTACAAGTTGAGCACATGCATTATTCACATTTTCTCACTACTCATGACGCATGAACTGCTCAAATCGGCATAATTTCAGCACTCAAATGAATACAAGGCAATTCAAAGCTTCACCAAATGATATTAAGATTTTAGGTAAGCACAACGTCAAAGAACGAGCCTCAATTTCACAAACTATTTATTCATAGATTTTGAAGGGTGCAACTTATTCCACAAAAACATATCACATGCTTGAATCTTGAACAAAAGCACCAAACAAGTCAAAATGTTTCGTTCTACGACCATGGTTCTGCTATTACAACCTTGGAAAAGAACCCGTCAAAGAAAAAAAAAAGGGGAATTCATTATTTTATACACATCTACACTGTCAAGACCACTATTTATATACAAGTTGAAAAAAATTTCTTTCTACCCCGCCCCCAATATAAAATCATGCATTATCCCTAATGCATTGAAAAAGTAAGGGCAAAGTTTATGGGCTTCATAGAGCGCACTAAGAGCTTGGTGGGGATGGACTCTCTGATGTGGCCGTGAGGCTGGGAGATAATATTGAGGACCTACTAGGTAGATCTTCTTACTGGAAAGTGGTGTCGAGAACGAAGCAGGAGGCTCTGCAAGCTTCGGAGCTGGGTCCTGGACCTGGGAACAATTAGCCTCACCTGATAATGGCTTTGTGGTTATGGTGGTAGGCATGGCAGCCATATCCTCAATGGAATGTGCTATAGCTGTATCCAAAACCGCATCCTCTTCGCCCTGTTCCTCTGTAGAAAAAACAATATGTTTACCTCTATTTGTCCTCTGATCATCAACCTCATCAAAAACTTGCTATTTATTTGTCTCCTCATGTGACTCTACGGATTCCTTATCTGACTAGTCATCAATGTGTGTAGCAGGTCCTGGAGCTTTGGAGATTCCAGTACATGTTCTTCCTCTACTGAGAGGTGGTTTGTGAAATGCAAATCAAGGTTTAGTACTTAGGAGGTTCTAGTACCATGGTCCTCCTCCGCCGGGAGAAGGGTTGTCAAGTTAAACACCAATGTCTGTATCTTATGCATCTCCAACTTGAGCTCGAGAAAATCCTTTTTGAGTTGAGGAACATCCCCCTCACCACCCCGTTAAACCTTCTCAAGGAGAGTTTTAAAATTTAGGAGTCTATCTTCATAGGACATATGTTCTTTTGAAGATCACTTACTTAGGCTTGGAATAGTGCCAATACTTGTCTGATAAGTAATGGAAGGTCTTTGGCAAGTTTATGTACTTTGGCATTCGCGTGATGTACCACTAGACCAAGCTTGCAGATGACCGACTATAAAACAAGTGGTGCAGCAGTAGCCGACTTGGGAGTGGATGTGGAGGTAGTTGGTGCTGAAGAAGAGGCTGGTGTTGAAGATGTGGTTGGTGTTGCTGAAGTGGATGAGGACGCTGGGGGGATGACTGGTTGCTTAGGCTTCTCTACAGGAACGTTCTCTAAAGAATTTTTGTGCCTAGTGATGTTAATATCTTGAGTGGCCTCTTTCATGCGTCATATTTGGGAATTGGAGGAAATTCTACATTTTTACACAAAGCAGTGATGAGGCATGGAAAGGGAAGAGAGGTTTTGTTCTGGTTTGCCCGGACCCCAATCTCACGGAACATGAAATGCCCCAAATCAATCTGGAGGCTTGACATGATTGAAGCAATGAGGATTGCCTTCTCTAGAATGATGTTGGTCTCATTCCTCGTTGACTATATGCGAGAGCAGACAAAACTTAGCCAATAACGGCTCTCTTGGATGAAATCGCTCTTGTGAATCTTCCGGCCTGGAACAATCTAGGCTGGAGTCCCCTTAGGTATGACAGAGGCTACCCAACCATGCTCATCTTCCTTATTTGCCATCTTTGCATTATATTCCGCCGTGCCTGGCTCCTAAGTCGTGAAATAGAGTTCACTTATCAATTTGGGGAAACAAGATACCGCAACCCCTGTGACTGTGTTAGAGGTCAAGTAAGAATGGTGCTTGGCTTGCTTCTTTGTTATTGAAGTAGAATATGATGCATAGAATTCCCTACCAAGTGTCTTGTTGTTTCCCCCTGATGATTCAATGAAAAACTCCCATCCCCTCTTATGAAAGTTGTCTAGCACATAGAGAAAGTGTTCTTTATGTCCGTTCTCACTTAGTATACTCTCTTCGATCATCTCCTTTTTTCAAATCCCTCTTTGTTTATTCCAAAAGTCGGTGATAATAAACCTAATATACTCAGCATCCTCTCCACGTGCTTCGGCCCGGAGGTTATCTGGTGGCAATAAGTCAAGTTGTGCATCCTCCTTTTCAGGCAGAGAGACGTGCTCAAACGAATCGCCAGATGTGCAACGCGTTTTGCGTTAGAGTTGCTGTGGTTGTGGACTTATATCTCCAATCTATCTCTTTCCTCGTGCGATGGGTGTTGTAGATACGTGGGTTTTATTTTATGACATGGCAGTCAATAAACGTGAAGTGAGCATATGCTAAAACATTCATAGAATATGGCAAATAAATGAAAGGAAAAACATATTCTGTGGAGAACACTTGCGATCACATAATAGATCTGTGGATCGTGAAGTGCACCGCAGAAAGCACCATGCTAAGATCAACACATTAAGCGAACCGCAAAAGTGGTTGCAGAACTAATCCGCAGCCGCAATGAGGAGGTTGAGACAAAGAAAAGAGCAAGGGTAAAGATTTCATACCACATCAGTGAGGAGGTTGAGCAAACCACCTGGAAGTAAATTCTCAGAGCAAAGTGAGGTGAATCATTCAAGTTTTTCTTCTGTTATCTATTTTTCTCTTGTTTTCTTTTGTGTGGAGTTAAAGTACGGGGAACAAAAATTAAAAAGTGACAAAGGACAGAAGGTTTAATACATGGGCATTCTGTTGTGCGGTTTTCATCGCAAAACAGCTTTTGCGACTGCAGAATTGTTGTGCAACAACAAGTATGTGATATCCTCTCGGTCCCAAAAACATTTTGCGTTCCGCAAAATTGGTATCACCGCAATTTTGAGTGACTTATTTCCATGAATTTTTGTTCATGTCAGCAACGATTATGTGTAATGCCCAGAAAATTTCACTAAGTAATTTAAAGTTTTGTGGTGCCAAGGTAGGCTAATATATTGTATTTTCGGAGTATTTGGGTTGAACAGTGCATTGGGGAGTTGAAATTTTTTTACCTTTAGCCTGGCGAGGCCATGCCTGTAGTACGCTAAGACCATGCTTTAGCCTGGCGAGGCCAGGTTTGTAGCCCGGTCCGGTACTTCGGAGTATCCATTCTTTTATCACTATAACCTGATCCAACTTCATTAGATACACGCAATGGGTCATTATTTAGCAAAAAATATGATGTTTTAGAGTGATGGAAGGAGTCCTAGAGTGATAAATTGATCTTCACCAAATCATCCTTCAATTCTTACAAATATCTTTGAACATTAATAAGGAAAACACACTAGATATTCATCCTTGAGGTATGATTCTACACCCTAAACTTTAATTTTGAATTCTAACTAAAAGCTGCGAAATTATCAAGAAAGTTCATAGATATTGGAGATGTTATCTTGCTTGCATGTGTTATCAATAGGTATACGAACATTGTTGAGCCAAAAATGGTGAAGAATGGGTTGTGGGTTGATGAAATCCTCTATAAAAGGACCTTAGATACTTAATGTGCACCTAGTGTTTGATAGAATGCTCAGAGCTAGAATCACGATCATCTTCCTAACTTTGTTTCAGATTGTTATATTTCCAAAATAGATTGAGGTTGCTAAGAATTCCGGAACATTGTAGATTTTAAGGAATCTCAATTGAGGTATGTATGGCTAAACTTTCTTCTTCTTAGAATCGAACCCCTGGTGTTCGAGTATTTGGTTTAAGTTCCTAACTTGATCATACTAGAATTGGATGCCTTAATGTGTTGTGTTGAACGATTTATGTTAAATAATTGTTCTAAATGTTTATCGTGTCATCATACTATTTGAGAATGTGTTTAAAATGAGGAATATTTGTTGAGAAAGGTTAAGAATTCATGTCAAGATTCGAATAAATCTTGCTAACCTAATTTTATGAAAAGCCTCCGTGTGATTAAGCTTTTCCAAGGTTTTTCCCTTATGTGTGCAATGCCTTATATGATAAGACTTATTGACGTGATGATACTGTTATTGAATGTATAAAAAGGGAAAGATTTGAATTGTAAAATATGGCCAACTGTCAAGAACGTCTTAATAAATGAGGCTACTCGTGCGATGTAATGAAGGATGAGAAGGAAAGGTAAATTGAGTTGAAAAATGAAAGGATGATGTCTCAAGTGAGATGGCCTAGCTGATCGGGCCGTGATCGGGCACCATGCCGCACACATGGTGGTAATTGTGCTGGATTGATTGATAAAAATTGTGGATATGGTCGATGTCTCAAATGAGATGACCTAGCTGATCGGGTCGAGATCAGACTCCGTGTAGGAACACGATGGTATTGTGGATTATGGTACATGGCACTAAGATTAACAACCTAATAAGATGGAAATTGAACCGAAAACTATGTGATCCTTACTTGATGTTTTCGTATTTGTTTGAAGCTCTTATTGTACATTATTACTGCTTCCCCTTTGTTTCATTGTTTGTTCTATTAAGATTGGTGTTTAGCTTTACATACTAGTACTATTCGACAGTACTAAAATCCCTTTTTGCTGGCGGTGCTACATCTTTAAATGGATGTAGATGGTTCCATAGTAGACAGTATTGATCGCAGCTAGTGGCACGCCCTCTTTCCAGCTTACTTGGTGAGCCCCACATCATTTCGGGGTCATGTATCTTTTGTATCTCATGTTCACCTTCTTATCATATTTTGAGGTATAGCGGGGGCTTTGTTGTCGGCACTTTTGTAGCAATTTCTTTTGTATCTACTTAGAGGATCCATAGACATTGATGTGGGTTGTATATAGGCGTTGGGGAAGTCAATGAATTATGTTATGCTTTGGATTTGTGTTTTACTAAATCGTCAGGTGTATGTAGCTTAAAACTTAACAACCTAATGAATTTGCTTAGTAATGTACTTGTATGATCTCCCATTGTCTAATTGAGGAAATCATCTCTTCTCTTGATCGTAAGTGAGTCATATAGAATGTGTCTAACATGCTTGCTCGGCCGAGTTCACTCGGTTGATCGCCAGTCGCGCTCCTCGAGCTTGGGGCGTGACAAACTTGGTATCAGAGCCTAAGGTTTTAAAGTGGTCTAGGATGTCTCGATGCCGTGTCTAGTAGAGTCCTTATTATCGGTGTGTTGTTAACCACATCTATAAGTTGGAGTCTACATGGACATTTAGGAATGTTACTCTTCTTAAACACTCTAGATCGTGCGATAAAGCTTGATTATAGGATTGTCTTCTAACTCGTGCATTAATTTTCAAGGTAAGTTTAAACGCTCTTTCGTCTATTCCAAGTAATGTTTCCATATGACATGAAAAATGGGCAAAGGCCTAAATTTTATTGAGATGGCACATGTATGATGTTGAACGAATGGTATGGACATATAAGATTAGCACATACTACCATGAACATTCTTTATATAAGGAAAGTGACAAAAGTGATTACCCACCTCCAAAGAGACATTGACCTGGTAAATGAGACCATAAGCTAAAACAAAACATGTGATGATGTGGGTAGTGTGGGAAAAATATATATGATCCGGGGTGTAAAAGAAAATTTTTTATATAAGAAAGTGATATATAGAGGGCATGACCAAGAGATTAATGATGAGAGTGTAAGTATCTCACAGGAGAAAGGAAGTTATGAAAGGAGAGTCAATTGAACCCACAATGAGGAGACCCTTGTACTATGAATTTTATAAGAATCCAGAAATGTACGAAGTTGTGTTACACTCCTAAAGGATATTGACATGAGGAATTAGAATCCCAAGCCTGTGTGGCCGGATAAGAGTAGAACACTTATGGGATTAATACTGTGACGACTTAAATCTCCCTAATAGTCGAACAAGAGATATGATACATATGCCCCTCAAGTTGCTAATTCAAGACTTGTGTCAAAATCCGGGACACTCACCCCAAGTGGAGAAGGAAGGGCCATAGTGAGGCTACTTAAATACAATGAAACAAGAGTAGGACCATGTATCTATGATGTTTGAATATTTTGTTGAAGTCATGCATAGTCTAGAAAAGTGATAATGGGTAACGTGATTCCCTAAAAGGATATGCTAATGATAGACCAATAGTACTCCAAGAAGGTGGAAGGTTAAGGAAGGTAAATTCTTCATTCATGGCAATGTAAATGACAGGGTTAACGTTCCTACAAACTAAGAGTAACATTTCTAAAGAGATTTTATACTTGTTAAAGGGTCAGGAACAATGGAACCCAAGGAAATAGTATAGGTCAAATGTGAAAGGTTGCGAGTTTTTCGAATGGGATAATCATGGATTTGTGATTTAACTAAAGTTCAAGGAATTAAGAAAGTCGGAACGAGTGGGAGAAATAAATGTGATGCTATAGTAACCCAAGAGTGCATTTGGAGTTGATGGAGGGCCTCTTAAGAATCTTACAAGCAAGAAAGTGTTAAGTGATACGTGGATGAACACACTTTCCCACGGATATCCCAACAAGTGTCGAGAGGTGAGCAAAATGAATTCATAAATAAGAGAAAAGACCACATAACATACGGAAGAGTGCATAGCTATTACCTAATTAGGAAGAATGAGGCGAGAAGAAATAGGAAGGAAATCTATAAATTGTGATGGTCATGGTTATTGTAAAATAGTTCGTATCAGAATGGTGGACTAACCTAGAGCAGTAATGTTAATAGAAGGTATAAAGGACTAACCGTAATGCAACCGACTTGGATGATACTAAATATCAACTAAAGGATATATAATGAGTTCATGTCTACATATGGCAATGGAAAGTGAGACCACTGGCGGTGAAGTGGTGGTATGTAAGCTCAACAAACCAGGCAAATGATACTACGGGTTCACGAGAGGCAGACAAGTTTTTGGCACAATAAGGCTATCAACTATGCACTATGAACAAACTGGAATGGGAGTGAATTTTCCAGTTCGAAAGAAAAGATGGTACCAGCATATTGTCTAGGCCAAAGGGCGATCAGAAAGGGAAAGACAACACAATCTACCCAAAGGGGCAAAGGAAAAGTTTCCAAACAGATTGAGAAAGGATGAACACTTGTTATGGACCAGGCATGTTTAACATGGTAGCTCTTAAACCACAATACTGGGAATAAGGTGAGTTACTCACCAAGGTGGGAATCAGGTGGACTAAGTCTTACACTTAAGAGGAAAGAACAAAAGTCATTGACGAGGAATTCAGGAGGATCTCATGTTTTAGAGAATGCCCTTTTCGGGCCAGTGACTATTCCTAAATTGTATATATATATATAAAGGGTGTTGATATGTGTTTTGGGAGGTGTTTAACAGTAAAGAGGTGTTGTGAGAATGTTCACAAGGGAAGTGTAGCAGTTTCTTAAAATTCTATAAGGCACATAAGAGGGAAAGAGGTTGGCTAAGAAAGGTCAGAGCACAATGTTACCTTACAATCGATACAATGTCGTGCAGGTTGATGTTATCAGGGTGTGTACGCAAGCTAGTAGATGTTATTCACATGAAACAAAAGGTCCTATAAGAAAACTCATCCAGTAATGTCTTTTTTTGAAAATTTGGAAGAGTAAGTTGCGAGTATTCATAGAGGATGGTAACCATATCAGGGAAATTATTATAGAACTAGATTCCTAGGCGGTCTTATGTAAGTGAAATGTGATAAGAATGTTCCACTAATGATGCAACATGTTAAGGTGATAGTTTATGCCTCTAGGCAACTCAGGAATCATGGAAAGAACTATGCGTCATATGACTTAAAACTTGCAGCAGTGTTATTTGCACTAAAGATTTGGTGCCATTGTCGGTGTAGGGTCCATGTGGATATAGTCACGGGCCATAAGAGACTTCAATATATTTTCAAACAGAAGGAATTGAATTTGTGGAAGAGAAGATAGTTGAAGTTACTCAAAGATTACGACATTGATATTCTATATCACCCGGGAAAAGCCAATATTGTGGTGGATGCTCTTAGCTGGAAAGCTATGGGTAATTTGGCTCACTTGGAGGCACATCAAGGCTGATTGGCCAATGAGGTTCATCGGTTGGATAGTTTTGGAGATCGTCTTGCGGACTCTAGTGAATGATGGGTGATTGTGCAAAATAAGGTTGAATCATCGCTTGTTGTGGAAGTCAATGAAAAGCAATAAGACGATATATTGTAGGTACAGTTGAAGGAGGGGATTCATAGATATAAGACTACAACTTTTTCTCTTGGTATGGATGATGGTACACTACGGTACCAAGGGCGACTATGTGTTCCAAATATAGATGGTCTTCCGGAAAGAATCATGGCTGAAGTTCACACTTCTATGTATTATGTACACCCATGTTCTACAAAATGTATCATAATCTCAAGGAAGTCTACTGTTGGAATGATATGAAGAGGAATTAAGCGGACTTTTTGGCGAAATGTCCAAATTGTCAGCAAGAAAAGGCCGAAAATCAAAGGCCGGGTGGGTTAGCTCAGAACATAAAAAAATTCCAATCTGAAAGTGGGAAATGATTAATATGGAATTTGTGGTAGGGCTATCACGCCCTAGCACAAGTTTGACTTAATTTTGGTAATTGTGGACCGACTCACGAAATCATCACACTTCTTCCTAGTTAAATCTACCAACACAACAGAACAGTATGATCAATTGTATATCAAGGAAATAGCGAGGTTGCATAGCACTCCAATTTTTATCATTTTTGATCGACAGGCACAATTCACAGCTAAATTTTGGAAGAAATTTCAGCAAGGTTTGGATACTCAAGTAAATCTTACACAACCTTCCATCCACAGACCGACAGGCAAGTAGAGTGGACTATTTAGATACTTGAGGACATGTTGCGTGCTTGTGTTCAAAGGAAGCTGAGATGATCATTTACCACTCATAGAGTTTCTTATAACAACAGATTTCATGCTAGTATACAGATGGAACAATTCGAGGCATTATATGGGAGGGGTGTAGATCTCCTATTGGGTGGTTTGAAGTTGGAGAAGCTGAATTGGTAGGACCAGACCTCGTGCATCAAGCTATGGAAAAGGTTAATATCATAAAGGAATGGTTAAAAACTGCTCAGAGTCTTCAAAAAAATTATTCAGATGTTTGTCGCACAGACTTAGAGTTCAACGAAGATGATTGGGTGTTTTTGAAGGTCTTCTCCATGAAGGGTATTATGCGGTTTGGAAAGAAAGGGAAATTGAGTCTGAGGTATGTCGGGCCGTATAGAATCATCCAGAGATATGGGGAGATGGCGTACAAGCTTGATCTACCACCTGAGATTACATTAGTGCACCCGGTACTTGATGTGTTTATGCTAAAGAAAGTAATCGGGGATCCGTCGCTTATTGTACCAGATGAGTCTATTGAATTGAGGTGAATGAAGAACTGTCATATGAAGAGATTCCAATTTCCATTCTTGATAGGCAAGTCCAGAAGTTGAGAAATAAAGTAATTACCTTCGTGAAAGTGTTATGGTGAAACCAACGAGTTAAAGAGGCTACTTGGGAAGCCGGGGAACGGATGAAAAGAAGTACCCTCATTTTTTCGAATAACCATGTAGTAGTTTCTATGAAGTTACTTCCTGTAAATTTTGTATCACTTCTTCAGTTAATGTAAAGGTGCTTTATGAAGTTACTTCTATGTTGCTTATGAGGCCATTTTTGGCGTTGTTTTGTGTTATGTTATGTCATTTGATCATACATATGTTGTTAGGGTGTGATATTAGGGTGGTTTTGATGATTCTCTAGCAGGTGGATAGGCGGAATTACAAATAAAACACCGCCAAATTTTCTGAAAAGTTTGGGAGTTTGAGGTGTGCAAGAAAAAGATAAGTTATCATAAGAGTTTGGGGTGGGCTTTACTTCTCATTAGAGGATGAATGATTCTAAGCGAGGGAGAATGTAAGGCCCCGAAAAATTTAACTAAGTAATTTAAGATTTTGTGGTTCCAAGGTAGGCTAATATATTGTATTTTCGGAGTTTTTGGGTTGAATAGTGCATTGGGGTGTTGAAATTTTTCGACTTGGCGAGGCCATGTGTTAGGCCATGATTTATCCTGGCAAGGACAGGCCTGTAGCACGCTAAGACCAGGCTTTAGCCTGGCGAGGCCAGCTCTATAGCACGGTAAGACTAGGCTTTATCCTGGCGAGGCCAGGTCTGTAGCCCGGTCCGAAACATTGGAGTATCCATTCTTTTATCACTATAAGCCGACCCAACTTCATTAAATACACGCAATGTGTCATTTTTAAGCAAAAAAACTGATGCTTTAGAGTGAGAAAGTGATATTTACCAAATCATCCTTCAATTCTTACACAAATCTTTGAAGGTTAGCAAGGAAAACACACTACATCTTCATCCTTGAGGTAAGATTCTACACCCTAACCCTTAATTTTGAATTCTAACTAAAAGATGGGCAATTATCAAGAAAGTTCATGGGTATTGGAGTTGTTTCCTTTCTTGCATGTGTTATCAACGGGTATAGGAACATTGTTGAGCCAGAAAGGGTTAAGGATGCGTTTTGGGTCGATGAAATCCTCTATAAAAGTACCTTAGAGAGTTAATGCTGTCACGACCCCAAATCCTAAACTGGCCGTGATGACGCCTATCGTGGAACTAGGCTAGCCAATAATCACATATTTACAGTTTCTTTCCAAAATCCCAACCAATTGCAAGCCTTTCATAAAGTATATAGAATTTACTAAATCAATTAGGCAAAATAAACAGTTAAACAGTCCAACCAACCCCAAAATCCGGAGCCAACATGTCATGAGAATCTACGAAAAATATGCCAAAGGTATACTATTATAATACAGAACCTCCGAACGAATAGCTAGATACAACAAAAGAAGGGAAAACAGAGATGTTGCGGAGGCTGAATAACTACCTCTATATCCCGAACTCTGGCTCCGCACGGAATAGATAGCTAATTCTCGGTATCTGCACCTGAATCTGCACATAGGGGTACAAGGAGTAATGTGAGTACGCCAACTCAGTAGTAATGAAATAAATCAAGTCTAAGCGGAAAGAAACACATAAAAATCAACATCATCAATTCAAAATATGCACAGCCTTTCTTTCCAACAGTATATACATAGATATATGAAATCATCACGCCTTAAAACAAACTTCAGAAAAATCCTTTGAAATATGTGTTTTTCAACAATTTCAAACCGAAAGATTTAGTGTAAAAATTAAATAAATGATAAGTATCCCGTCGGGCAAAAACATGAATCATAAATCGCCCCTCGGGCAAAACATTACTCAGCACCTCACAGCCACTCAATATCATACCCTCGGGAAACCTCACTGTCACTCATGCCTCCCAATCACTCATCACTCGGCACTCGGCACTCGGCACTAAGAACTCAACAATCAGTAGGTACATGCGCTCACTAGGGGTGTGTACAGACTCCGGAGGGGCTCCTTCAGCCCAAACGCTAATATCAAGCCACCTCGTTGTGTATCATATCCTCACAATCAGGCCCTCGGCCTCACTCAGTCAGAACCTCTAAAAAGCCCCTCGGGCGTATCCGTAAAATGGGGTACTCGACCCAAAACATCATTTTATATCTTAAAATAGTGTAAAATAGGTTGAGTTTCGAAAATAGTAAGCACAATGCGACTGAGTGTAAAATCATCAATAAACAGTGAGTAAATAGAAGTAAAAAGCCCCCAAGTGGTCTAAACAACTCGGCACGAGGCCCAAAACATGGCTTATAGCCGAAATATAGCAATAGTCTTTAGAACACAGTTTAACATATGCTTTAGAGTAAATACGCAACTCAATAGTTAACGTGGAGAGGACCAAGTCCAATCCAAGAATCAGTGTGCGCCACATACTCATCATCCGATATGTGCGCCATTCTAAAAACGGTGAGAAATATGGAGTGCGGGGTTTCATACCCTCAGGACAAGATTTATAACCATTACTTACCTCTACCGGGCCACAATACTAGTCCGGATGCTCTTGCCCCTCAAATTGGCTCCCGATTTATCCGAATCTAACCACAACCAAATTAACATCACCAAACCCGAGCCCAAGGCCCATGTATCTAAACTCGATAAAATTTATATCATTGGAATCCTCGTCCTCCCACGATTCTATACATACCAAGAACACTAAAATCGGACCATAATTGCCCACTCAAATCACCAAAAGTATTTTCCAAACTTTTCCTCCAATTTTTCCCAACTCTTCTACTTTAATTCCTCAAATTGCATGGTGAAAAACAAGAAAAATTCATGAAATTGAACTAAAAATGATTGAAGAACACTTACCACAAGAACCCCACTAAAAAACTCGTCCAAAATATCCTCTCCCAGAGCTCTCTAATGAAATATTGAGTTATGGCCATGAACCCCTGAATTTAGAACTTAAACTGTCTGCCCAGACTTTTCTTCATCGCGAACACATCACATTGACCGTTTCACATAGAACAATCCAACAGGCCCCTAATTTTTACTCTACGCGAACGCACCAAAAGCCATGTGAACGCACTGCTCCACCACCCCAGGACTTCGCGAATGCATGGACTCCTCCGCGATCGCACAGGCCAATGGGCCTGGGGTCCTCAAGTGCTTCCTACTCTACGCGAACGCACACATACCCCCTCGCTCGCGATGGACACCCTTCTCAACACTCCACGTCTGCACCCCCTTCCACCAAACACTCTATACGAATGCGAGTCCTCTTCCACGAAAGCATAGAGTAAAACTCTGCTGCAGAAACACCAGCAAACCAGCCAAGTTCAAAAACAAAAAATCGATTCGTTAACCTGTCAAAACACACACGAGGCCCTCGCGACCTCAACCAATACTACCAACATACCCCATAACCTCATTCAAACTTAGTCGAGCCTTCGAAACACCAAAAACAACACGAAAACATCAAAATTGCATCAAATTAAAACCTATGAACTTTTAAACTTCCAAAGTTCGCCAATGATGCCGAAACCAACCAAACCACATCTGATTGACCTGAAAATTTGCACACCTATTCAAAATGACATTACGCACATGTTCCAACTTCCGAAATTCCATTCCGACCCGGATAGCCTATTTTCCACTACCGACCGGAAATCGCCAAAAGCTAATTTTCTCCAATTCAAGCCTAATTCTACACCGGACATCAAAACTTCATTCCAAACACACTCCTTAGTCCCAAATCACCTAACAAAGTTGTCCGAGCCATCAAATCCGCATTCCAAGGTCCTTTGCCAATAAGTCAACTCCTAGTTGACTTTTTCAACTATTAAGCTAATTTAAGAGATTAAGTGCTCAATTCTCACCATGACCACTCCGAACCCAAACCAACTGACCCAACACAACATAAACATTCTAAGATATATATGATAAAGCAGAAACGAGGGAAACATGGCTAATCTCATGAAACAACCGGCCATTTAGGTTAGCAAGCTTTATTAGACTAATATCAAGCCACCTCGTGGCGTTTCATATACTCACAATCAGGCCCTCGGCCTCACTCCATAAGAACCTCTCAAAAGCCCCTCTGGCGTATTAGTAAAACGGGGTACTCAACCCAAAACATCATTTTATATGTTAAAATAGTGTAAACCAAGCTGAGTTTCGAAAACAGTAAGCACAATGTGACTGAGTGTAAAATCATCAATAAAAAGTGATTAAATAGCAGTAAAAAGCCCTCAAGGGGTCTAAACAAGTCGGCACGAGGCCCCAAACATGGCTTATAGCCCAAATATAACAATAGTCTTTAGAACACAGTTTAACATATGATTTAGAGTAAATACACAACTCAATAGTTGCCGTGGAGAGGACCAAGTCCAATCCAAAAATCAGTGTGGGCCACATACTCGTCATCCGATATGTGCGCCATTCTAAAAACATTGAGAAATATGGAGTCCGGGATTTCATACCCTCATGACAAGATTTATAACCATTACTTACCTCTACCAGGCCACAATACTAGTCTGCGATGCTCTTGCCCCTAAAATTGGCTCCCGATTGCTCCTAATCTAACCACAACAAGATTAAAATCATCAATATACGTTTAAGGACCACAACCCAATCGAAAGGTATCAATTTATACAAAAATCTCAAAATTAGACCAACCCGAGTCCTGGTCCCACGTCTCGAAATTTGATAAAATTTACATCACTAGAATCCTCGCCCTCCCACGATTTTATACATACAAAGAACACTAAAATCGGACCACAATTGCCCACTCAAATCACCAAAAGAATTTTCTAAACTTTCCCTCCCATTTTCCCCAACTCTTCTACTTTAATTCCTCAAATTGCATGGTGAAAAACAAGAAAAATTCATGAAATTGAACCAAAAATGATTGAAGAACACTTACCACAAGAACCCCACTAAAAATCTCGTCCAAAATATCCTCTTCCCGAGCTCTCTAATGAAATATTGAGTTATGGCCAAGAACCCCCGAATTTAGAACTTAAACTATCTGCCCAGACTTCTCTTCATCGCGAACGCAGCACATTGACTGCATTCACATAGAACAATCCAACAGGCCCCAAATTTTTACTCTACGCGAACACACCAAAATCCATGTGAACGCACTGCTCCACCACCCTAGGACTTCACGAACGCATGGGCTCCTCCGCGATCGCACATGCCAATGGGCCTGGGGTCCTCAGGTGCTTCCTACTCTACGCGAACGCACACATACCCCCTAGTTCGCGATGGACACCCTGCTCAACACTCCGCGTTCGCACCCCTTCCACCAAAAACTCTATACGAACGCGAGCCCTCTTCCGCGTAAGCATAGAGTAAAACTCTACTGCAGAAACACCAGCAAACCAGCCAAGTTCCAAAACCAAAAATCGATCCGTTAACCTGTCAAAACACACACGAGGCCCTCGGGACCTCAACCAATCCTACCAACATACCCCATAACCTCATTCAAACTTAGTCGAGCCTTCGAAACACCAAAAACAACACGAAAACATCAAAATTGCATCAAATTCAAACCTATGAACTTTGAAACTTCCAAATTTCGCCAATGATGCCGAAACCAACAAAAACACATCCGATTGACCTGAAAACTTGCGTACATATCCAAAATGACATTACGCACATGTTCCAACTTCCGGAATTCCATTCCGACCCGGATAGCCTATTTTTCACTGCCGACCGAAAATCGCCAAAAACTAACTTTCGCCAATTCAAGACTAATTCTACACCGGACATAAAAACTTCATTCCGAACACACTCTTAGTCCCAAATCACCTAACGAAACTATCCGAGCCATAAAATCCGCATTCTGTGGTCGTTTACCACTAACAACTTTTAATGGGCTAGACCATTTGGACTTGAGCTATGTCAAGACCCTAATTTCTCACCTCAGGATGTCGTGATGGCTCCAAGTCTCTAAGACTTGGTAGGCTAACATGTGTAGAGAAATAGAGAAAATAATAATAAAAACCTCAAATTTGAACCATTAAACTATCATAATAAATCTCAACAGCACAATTGATAAATAACTCCCAAAATCAGGAGGAACTAAGTCATAAGCTCTACAGAATATTTTAAAAGGTCTACTAAAATACTGTCTGGAAAAGGAAATAACAGTAATGAGAAAATAATGGAAGGTGACTCTGAGTCCTGTGGACGTCGGGAAAGTATACCTTGAATTCTTCTGTAAACAACTAACCAATCAATCTTTAGCATCCAGTACGAGCAGACGTACCTGGATCTGCACAAGAAATATACAGATGCGTAGCATAAGTACACAGCAACAGTACCCAGTAAGTATCAAGCCTAACCTCGGTAGAGCGAAGAAGCCAGGTCAAGACACCTACTAGGATCAGATAAACAGAAGACACATATTACAGCATGAAGTAATGGAAAGCGGAGAACTTAACGATAACAAAGCAGTTTAGTAATGTAAACTAATGACAGAATTGAAAGTAAAAAAACAAAAATAAGGAAGCAAATAATGAGAACAACAATGAATCAAATACGGAAAAAACTGGTAAGACAAGGAAGAATAAAAGCAACAAGAACTGTTCGAGCAATAACTCATTTAAATATGAAATGCATAACAAGAATCACAATCAGGGTACCGCCTTGTATTCACATTTCACAATTTCAATCCCAATCTATCCTGATATCTGTGTGTGAGCCTTACATTTAGTTTTTGAAAATCATTTTTCCCGAAATAGGTACATGCATTTTATCCCACCATATCACACCGCGTGGCTTCAGGTTGTTCCCTTTCTGGCAACACGTGTATACTGTCAACCTTATCTCACTGCATGTGTATCATCCCTAGCCTTATTCAACCGCATGAATATCAATATCACAACATAATCACAATTCGCACCATAAGACCATATGCTACAACTTGCCAAAAGAATCAACAATACCAATATTTTCACAACAAATAGCCCATGGCTCAACCACAATGCGTACAAGAATCTCAATAATAACAAAATGAATGTGAATTTATCAACAAGAAAGATATCTTAATAAGTAACAACTGCACCTCAATGTGATGGTGGCTTTTACAGCTTCAACACCAATAACTCAAAAAGAAGATATTCCCTGAAATAACAACTTCAAGAAAAAGTAATTCAACAATGTAAGAGGTAATTAGATAATAAGGATGGAAATAACTTCAACTAAAGAAAATAAGAGAAAAATAACAAGTAAAAGGTAGAACAAGTATTAACAATGTCAAATAAAGCATGGAAGGATAAACTAACACATGTAAAAGTAGATTAACAGTGAGGGATATATATGTTATGGCAATTCAATTAAATTCTTGAAAATAGTCTAAATAACCTAAACCGCTCAATTACCACATATAGACCGTGTACCCACTCGTCACCTTGTGTACACGGTTTTCACATACACAAATAATAGCACAATCAACCCAAATTCTAAGGGGTAGTTCCCCCACACAAAGTTAGGCAGGATACCTACCTCAAACGAGCTAACTCAACCCACTAGTAAGCCTTTTCTGTGAAAATACAACTCCAATGGCTCGTATCTAGTAAAAATAACTTGATACAATAAATACAAACCATAGGATGCTATTCCATATAATAAACATGCAATCTTTAAAGAAAATCAAAGAATTCAACTCAAAAAGTAAATCACGGGACCGCACCTCGGAACCCGACCGAACTTAAAAAATCCGAACACCCATTCAATAAAGTGTCCAACCATATCAAAATTATGCAATTCCAACTTCAAATCAACTTGCAAATCCCCATTTTATAGTTTAGGAAGTTTTCACAAAAATCTCTAATCTCTCCAACTCAAAACACTAACTAAATGTTAAAAACAATGATGGGATCATGAATAATAAGTAAATACGAGTCAAAAACACTTACCCCGATCTAAATATTGAAAATCCCTTCAATAATAGCCCAAAACCAAGCTCTACAACTCAAAATATGAAATATAAATCTAACCATCAATCTTCTCTATTTCTGCTGAGCGATATCCACTTATGCGGCTTCTTGGTCGCATCTACAACTCCACACATGCACAAAAATCCATCGCAGGTTTAGCCTCAGCTAAACTCATGGACATGCTGCTTCTGCGGCATAAAAAACACACCTGTGCTTCCGCTTCTACAGACCTACTACGCACCTGCGATTCCCGCTTCTGCGCCAAAGACTTCGCACTTGCGATCTCCCGTCCAAAGTCCAATTTCCGTATCTGCGGGACAATTCTCGTTCTTGCGATTGCGCATTTGCGCACTCTTGTTTGCACCTGCAAACATAGTCAACCAATGCCCAAATAGCTTCTGCGACCCCATGGCCGCTTCTACGGTCTCACACATGCAACAAAAACCATGTAGATGCGATCAATCCTAATCATTTCCTTAAGCCCAAACTCCATCTGATATCAATTTGAATCATACCCGGAGCCCCTGAGACCCCATCCAAACATACCAAGACATCCTAAAACATGATACGAACTTTCTCGAAGCGTCAAATCACACCAAAAAACATCAAAATCAAGAATCCCACCCCAATTCAAGCTTAATGAATCTAACGAACTTCCCGCTTCTAAAATCATTGCCAAATCATATCAAACCAACTCTGATTGACCTCAAATTTATCACACAAGTCATAAATGACACAATGGACCTATTCCAACATCATGAGCCAAAATTCGACCCCAATACCGACAAAGGCAACTCTCGGTCGAACCTCTCAACTTTCCATACCTTCAACTTTCAAACTTTCACCAATTCAAGCCAAAACGACCTACGAATCTCCAAATTAATATCCGGATATGTGCCTAAGTCCAAAATCACCATACAAAGTTGTTGGAACTATCAGAACTCAATTATGTAGTCGTCTACACAAAAGTCAAACTCCGGTCAACTCTTCCAATTTAAGCTTACAACTTTGGAACTAATTGTCCCAATTCACTCTGAAACTCACCCGAAACCAAACCAACTATCTCGGAAAGTCATATAACCAAAATTGAACATAGAGAAGGAAATAAAAAGGGGAACGCGGTTAAAATACTCAAAATAACCGGTCGGATCATTACATCCTCCCTTTTTAAAAACAAACATAATCCTCGTATGAGTATAGAGACATAATTGCTAAAAAGGTGATGATAACGACTACGCATATCATACTCAGTCTCCTAAGTTGCCTCCTCAACTGGTTGACCCCTCCATTGAACCTTCACGGAAACAATATTCTTTGACCCCAACTTTCGGACTTGCCTATCCAAGATGGCCACTAGATCCTCAATATAAGTCAAATCCTTGTTCAACTAGACTGAGCGGAAATCTAACACATGGGATAGATCACCATAATACTTTTGGAGCATGGAAACATGGAACACTAGGTGAACTGGCGATAGGCTGGCTGGAAATGCAAGTGTGTAAGCCACCTCCCTTACTCTCTCAATGATCTCAAAAGGAGTAATATACCTAGGGCTTAACTTTCCCTCCATTTTTTAATCTCATTTCACTCTTCTTGGGTTAAACCCAAAAAAAAAATACTCTCTCCCACCATAAATTCTACATCACGAACCTTCCGATTGGCATAACTCTTCTGCCTAGACTGTGTTGTATGAAGTCGATCCTGAATCAACTAGACTTTCTCCAAGGCATCCCAAACCAAATCAGTGCCCAACAACATAGCCGCTCCCCGCTCAAACCAACAAATTGGAGAACGGCACTGCCTCACATATAAGGCCTCATAAGGAGCCATCTAAATACTCGATTGATGGGTTCTGTTATAGGAAAACTCTACAAGCGGCAAAAACTGATCGCATGAACCCCCGAAGTCCATAACAAAATCACGTAGCATATCCACTATGATTTGAATGGTGAGCTCGAAGTGTCTTTCCATCTCGGGGTGAAATATTGTACTTAACTCAACCCGTGTGCCTAACTTACATTCTATGGCCCTCCAAAAATGCGATGTGAACTGCGTGCTCCGCTCAAAAATAGTTGACACTCGTACACCGTGAAGGAGGACAATCGCACAGATATAGATGTCATCCAGTCGCTCTGAAGAATAAGTAGTCACATTCAGAATGAAATGTGCGGACTTAGTCAACTCATCCACAATCACCCAAACTGTATAAAAATTTTTCAAAGTCCGTGGGATCCCAACAACAAAGTCCATGATAATACGCTCTTATTTCAACTTAGGAATCTCAAGTATCTTAAGCAAACCGCTCGGCCTCTGATGCTCCTATTTCACCTGCTAATAGTTCAAGCACCGAGCTATATACTCCACTATATCTTTCTTCATTCTCCTCCACTAATAGTGCTGCTTCAAATCTTATGCATCTTAGAAACAGCTAGATGAATGGAGTATCGCGAATTGTGGGCCTCCTCAAGAATCAACTCATGCAAACCATCCATATTCGCAATACATATTCGTCTCTACATCAGCAACTCCCTGTCATCTCCAATAAAAACCTCACTGGCATCGTCGTGTTGTACTATGTCCTTAGGGACAAGAAAATAGGGGTTACTGATGCTCTCTGATGCGCTCATATAAGGAAGACAGAGAAACCATGCAAGCAAAAACCCGGATGGGCTCCGAAACATCCAATATAACAAACTGATTATCTAAGGCCTGGACATCTTGGGCTAGTGGCCTCTCTTCTTCTTGTAGATATGCTAAACTACCATAACTCTCCACCCTTCTACTCAAGGCATCAACCACCATGTTGGCCTTCCTGAGATGATGTAGAATAGTGATATCATAATCTTTAAGCAACTCTAACCATCTCCGATTCCGCTAGTTAATATCTTTCTTCTTGAACATATACTAGAGACTCTGGAGGTTGGTGTATACCCCACATGGGACACCGTAAGCATAATACCTCAAAATCTTCAATGCAAGAACAATAGTTGCGAATTCCAAGTCTTGTACTGGATAATTCTTCTCATGAACCTTCAGCTGCCGAGATGTTTAGGAAATCACCCTACTGTCTTGCATCACACCGTGCCAAGCCCAATACATGACACATCATAATACACAATTTAAGACCTTGAAACCCGTAATAAACACCAATACTAGGCTATAGTTAAGGCAGGCATGAGATTTTAAAAGCTCGCCTCACACTCCTCGAACCATATGAAATGATCACCCTTCTGGGTCAATCTAGTCATATGAGGTCAAGGTATCATCAGTTGAAGATTCGGCATCCGAATATTCTGGAGACTGCTTTCAGGACTCAGTATGTTCACTACGAGTTTCTTGTGATGTCATTTGGGCTGGACAATGCCTCAGCAACATTTATGAACTGGATAAATAGTGTATTCAATCCATATCTTGACTGATCCATAATTGTGTTTATTAACGACATCTTGGTGTAATCCCGCAGCTGGGAGGATCTTTGATGATTGTGCTCCAAACCTTTCCAGAGAATAAGTTCATAAAAAAATTCTTACATTGTGAATTCTGGCTTGATTCAGTAGTGTTTTTGGGTCATGTGGTGTCGAGAGAGGGGATTAAGTTAGGCTACTGGCTTGATTCGGTGTAGTTTCTGGGTCATGGCCCAGACCGACTTCAGCTACTGAGATTCGGAGTTTTCTTGGTCTGGACGGGTATTACCACCATTCTGTAGAGGGTTTCTTATATATTTCTACACATATGACTAGATTGACCCAGAAGGGTGATCATTTCATATGGTCCGAGGAGTGTGAGGCGAGCTTTTAAATGCTCATGCCTGCTTTAACTATAGCCCAGTATTGGTGTTTCTTACGGGTTTCAAGGTCATAAATTGTGTATTATGATGTGTCATGTATTGGGCTTGGAACGGTGTGATGCCAGACAGTGGGGTGATTTCCTAAGCATCTCGGCTTTTAAAAGCTCGCTTTTAAGTCATTAATGCGCGGTAATGGGTGCATGTTCTTCACTGTGACCTTTATCAAATTCCTATAATCAATATACATATAGAAAAAAACATAATTCTTATTCACAGATAGAGTTGGAGCAACCTAAGGTGCCATAGCCCTTATCAAGAAACTCTTGCAGTTATTCTTTTAACCCTTTAAGCTCAGCTGGTGCCAAACGATATGGTGGAATATGTAATAAACCGGCCGGTCATTTTGAGAATCTAGGTTCTCCTCGGACCCTTTAACCTTGAGTAGCTTCGTATGATAGTTTTGGACTTAGGCGTACATCCGGATTTGATTTTGGCGGTTTGTATGGTGATTTGAAGCATTTCAGTGAAAATTGAAGTTTGGAAAGTGGAGAGGTTTGACCAATAGATGACTTTTGTAAATATCAGGGTCGGAATGTGATTTCAAGAGTTGGAACAGCTTTGTGGTGTTATTCGGGACTTGCCAGCAAAATTTGACGTTATTCCGGGTTGGTTTGATAGGTTTCGACACTAGTTTTAGAAGTTGGAAGAATTGAAAGTTCATAAGTTCGATTCATAGTGCGATTCCTAGTTTTGTCATTCCTTGATATGATTCGAGGTCCCGAGCGGGTCCGTGTTAGGTTATTGAACCTGTTGGTATGCTTGGATGGGGTCCCGAGTACTCCGAGCGTGTTTTGGACGAGTTTCAGATGTTTTTCCTAGTCTTCGTCAGGTTTGGTTCTGGTGTCTCACACCTGCGACACTTTGGAGCACAGGTGCATCTATGCTTCTGCATGAGACTGGTCGCATCTATGGCCTTTGAGGTCTGGGAGATAACATGCTTCTGCGGATGCTGGTATGCAGGTGCGTAGACCGCTTCTGCGGTTCTGTGATTGCATCTGTGAAGGAGCCCGCTTCTGCGGTCCTATCATCGCTTTTGCGCGCCGCAGGTGCGGCTATGTTGTCCGCAGATGCGGACCTAGTTCTGGTACGTTAACTTCACATATGTGAACGTTTCACGCAAGTGTAGTTGCCTAGATGCACCTATTTGTCTGCAGATGCGGAAGTGCTGGGCAAAATCATATAAGTCGAGGGTTGGCCATTTTTGTTAATATTTTGAGTTTTGGACTTCGGTTTTGGGAGCTTATTTTGGGGTTTTTCAAGAAAATCGATTGGGTAAGTGTTCTTCACCCTGAATCTAACATATTCCATGATTTTATCTTCATTTTAATCATTTAATTTGAGTTAAGGAAAATGTTGGCTTTTGAAGAAAGTTTTCAAAATGAAAAATCACGATTTGAGGGACGAAATGGTATCCGAATTTGATAATTTTAGTATGGGTAAACTCGTATCGGAATGGGTGTTTGGGTTTTGTGAAATTTATTGGGTTCCGAGGTGCATGCCCGGGGGTCGACTTTTGGGATCGATTTCTAGATTTTTTGTAACCATTGAGACTTTATAATCCGGAATAGTTCCTTTTGAGTTTTATTTGAGTTTTGAAGTTTTTTTGATTAGATTTGAACCGTTCGGAGGTCTTTTCACCCGAGGAGTTCATTTTAGAGTACCGGTTTTTCTTCTTTGAGGTACGTATCTTTCCTAACCTTGTGTGGGGGAACTACTCCATAGGATTTGAGTCTTCTCTGTTGATTGTAGTCCGTGTACGTGAGGTGACGAGTACGAGCTCGGACTTATTTTGTGGAAATTGGCCTTTTAGGGTTCCTAGGTGCTTGTATTCGTTGAATATGTAGTTGTTCTTGTATAATTACATTCCTTAATTACTCGTTTCACCTTTAGCTGCTTAATTAGAATTAATTGCTTCATGATTCACTCTTATTGATATTTGATCCATATGTGCCTTAATTGATACTATTATCTCTTCCATTGCCATGTTGCCTTCTCCCTAACTGCTTATCCATATTTGAAGTTGTAGTTATTCCCTTTTTCTAAATGTTTTCCCTTATTTGAAGTTATAGTGATCTTCTCACTGCCTACCTTTAGTTGAATTGGCTGTATCTCTCCCGTAATTTTCCAAGCTTAGAATAATCTTAGAGGTTCTATGACTTAGTGGACTTACCCTTATTCCGAATTATTGGACTCGTGTTAGTTTCTTATTGTTGAACCGTACAATGTGGGACTATTGTTACATGTTATTTTCTTCCTTGTTGAGCTGTTCTTATCATGCCTAGTTTTCCTTATTGTGGTTCTTCTTTATTAACTAGTTTTACCTTATTCTTTTGATCGAAGGTTCTTGAGTTAATTTATTTAACGTGTCATGTATTATTATCATTTTTGTTGTTGTACTTCTTATTGTGATGCACGAGGGTTCATCCGTGAAGTTATGGTTATTGTGATGCATGAGGTTTATGCCGTGAGGTTGTGGTTATTATGATGCGCAAGGTTTCTGCCGTGAGGTTGTGTATATAGGGATTTGCACGAGGTTTCTTTCATGCCGTGATTACTATCAATATTGCACATGCGGCGTGACAAGGTAGGATATGTATATGTGGGTTGCGCTGTAGTGTGACAAAATGGGAACGTTATTGTGCACGTGTGGCAAGACAAGGCGGGCATTCACTTTATTATTGCACACGTGAACAGATAAGGTGGTCTATGTCAGGGATTGATTTGTAATGTCTTGTGTTGGCTTAGGGGAATTCTTGTTGTTGACAATTGTGTATTGTTACTCTTATCGGTGTGAACTTTATCTTGTGAACGTTGTGAAGAAATATTTTACGTGCTGTCCGTTTCTTTTCTTATGCTTACTAGGTAGTTTGAATCTATGTTAGGACACTTGCACAAGCATACACGTAGTTAATCATTCTTATCGGCTAAGGGATTTTTTGGATATCGTTGACTATAGATATCGTTGTTGTATTTTCCTTCTATGTGAGAATGCCTCTTGTTGGTCCCAAATGCACACGCAAGTATACGTGGTCGTACAAATAATATAATGATAAATGAAGTGTCGAACCCACAGAGACTTGTGTAAACTACTGACTAATCACTATAATTGTTATTTAATCAAGCCAAAATAAAAATCCAGGAATATAACTATTTTATACTACGATTCTAAAAAAATAACTAATTATCAACTAACAAGTTGATTGTTGTGTATTCAATAGGGACAAATATTCCAGGGTTGTGATCGATTTACCATTCGTATTGTGTTCTAATTAACTCTCCCTTTCATATAATTCACTCATGGTTGCTAATTAATCGACAAATGCTCTCATAGCCTTCTCCCGAAGCACTACTCGCCTATTCTCAATAGATTAACGCCTATATTCCTATGAAATTAATTTATTAGAACGCACTAAGATTACAATATTTAATTAAGCACGGTGACTAGGTATATTCCTATCCTAACCACAAATCCGCTCCCCTGAAGGGTTAAGATCGTGCTCTCTTCAATTCTTCTCTAATCTATATACGGCTTTCCCAAGCATAACATAGATAGTACATAGAACCTAACTGCTGGCCAGACAATTAAGCAATTAAACACAGAATTGAAGAAACAATCATATATTGAGTGAACTATAATCAAGATTAAGCGAATGTCGAATAACAATATTCATGGCTAAAACCACAACCCCAGAACAATGGGTGTTTTTCCACTCATGCTTAAATCAAACAATTGCATAAGTGTTGAATTAATTGTAAATACAGGAAAAAGAGGAAGAAAACTGAGAATCCATCGCTCCCTCGCAATTCTGTGTGTATATTTTCTCCAAAAATGAATCCCTCAAAAATAATCTTAGACTTGCTTTTATACGTGTTGGGTAGGGTTAGGGCCGAAGTAACCGTGTCACGGGAAAAATAGAAAAAAATCACGTCACTGGCACCCTGGATAGCGTCGGGCGCCCACCAGGGTGCTGCCCACATTAAACATTCTGCCTCCAGCGCCACAGGTGGCGCCCAGCCCTGCCTGTGGCGCAAAAAATCACTTTTTGTCCGGTTTTTTGCGTTTTGGCTCTAATTTCGCGTGTTTCGCCCCCAATTGATCCCGAATCATTCCTACACAGAAAAACACTTCAAATTAATATAAATCATCACATTTAACATCTAAAACTCACGAAACAAAAGTAAAATATGAGGCGATATACATAGAAATATATACACTTTAAGCTAAACATCAACACCCCACACTTAGACTCTTGCTCGTCCTCGAGCAATGGGACAATCTAATACCCTTCAACGCGTACAAGGTTCATTATCAAGGAGTATTTTACTTTTCAATCACACACCTTACCCCTTGACTATGATCGATACCGGCAATCAAGTATGAACATACAAAATTTCACATTCTTCCCCTTCTTTAAACATGCCCAAGTATAACAATTCTATCAATCATACCAACAACCTATTTGCAACCACCCAACCTCAAGAGTCAACTTGCAACCACTAAGCCCTCTCAATTCATGCACCTACCCAACAAGAAAGTTTACAACATTACCAATCGTTCATGAGATCATGTGCCCTCACCAACAAACAGAAGAGTAAATATAACTAGTCCCCACATTCAAATATGCTTTTGAACATAATTTAAGGACATCACACACTTGAACAAAAATTCACTCACTCTCACAAAGAATTCACATTCATCCCGTGGTCGTACCATAAGCTTGCCCTCAGTGTAGATCTCCACTAATTCACGTTATTCAAATCCATGATTAATTAGGACTTTTAAGGTTGTAATGTAGGCTAAGGGACGGGTAGGATATATTTAGGAATTGTGACTAACCCTCCTAAGCACTTTAATACACTACCTTCACAAATCAACACATATTATTCTCAACTAATTCCCTTGCCACAACTCATATTCAACATAGAGCTTTTTCAGTTAAGCAATTCTATATTTTCACTAGCACAAATTAATAAAAATTGGAGGTGTGTATCTTTTTATACATACTTTTACTATCATTTTTTTTCTTTCTTTCCTACACACACTCCATACATGAAGAATCAATTGCTAGTGACTTTTGAATACAATTTTTAGTGCACTAACAGGCCTTTCCATGGCCCCACTCAAAATCTAATCCCCATTGTCTCACCTTACTTTTTTTAGAGACTAAGTGCCTTAGGAGGAAAAGGTGCAAAAATCTCAATTGAAGAACAAAATAGGGTACGACTTGTAATGTGGGTACCAAAGAAAAGGTCAAAAGGCTCAAAGGGGCTAACAATGGAAATTTTTTATTTTAGTGTGACAAGTACATCCATGATCAAACAAGAAAAATGCCTACGTCATCCCCTAGACTAGCATAACCTACAATTTCACTTCGATTAACACACGGGGCAAGTTCTAGACTACACAGGATAGCATGGAAAATCACTAAACCTCACTCACACATTGCACATAACTATATCACAGAGGTTTTATTCAACTCTCAAGTCAAGGAAATGCACAAAATTGAGAGAATTAAGCAATATTACACTATGTAGCATACAAGTCAAGCAACTGAGCTAAGGCGTCACAAATAGGCTATTTATTTTTACTCAGGCATCACATGTCAACCCAAATATAAGGGAAAGCAGAATGTATGTCATAACCTAATATGCCGGCACCAAACATGTAAATGGGTATCTCAAAGTTACTCAGTTTCTTCCTAACTACTCAAAAAAATAATAATTTTAAGTGCCCGGTTCGAGCTACACCCTTGGAAAAGAATCGGTGCCCAAAGAAAAAACAAGGGATACTACCTAATTATCCTAAGAGAAAAATAAAAATCTTTTTGGTGTTTTTAAATCGGAGTTTCTCCCTCAAGAAAATTATCCAACAGATCCTTCGTCGGGAAAAGTCCGAGTTTTTTCTATATTTTTTTTTAAAATTTTTTGTTATTTTTAACTAACTAAAATTAACAATTAACTAAAACGAAAAATACTGAAAATGCGACTAACTACTTAAACAAAACATAATTAATGCTAAAAAAAATTCTAACTATACAATTATACAACAACATCACAAGTAGCATACTTCCCACCCCACACTTAAAGCATTCATATTCCCGATGCATATGAAAAATTAACAAAACACAGTAGGGTGAAAAGAAATGCTCCCTGTCAATCGAAAGTCTCCAGAGCAGCAGCTGCAGGCTCATCATCATCAGGGCCTAGAGGAACCACGGCTCGGTGTCCGGTAACCTCTTCACCCCCCTCATCTTCTGTGTTAGAGCCGCGTACTGTGTTCACGTCCTCATAAGAATGAATAGGGCTTCCAGGTGCAATCCCCAACATCTCTTTGGAAGAATTGGATAACTCATTGCGCAATTCCATACGCTCCACATCCGTAGCACCTGCTTTACACATCAAAAAGTTCAGAGTTTTATAAATGTACATGCTGAAGCTTTCATCCCTTTCATAGCATGTAGCTGGCGTGAGCTTGGATGATGGCTCTAGCAATATAGTAATGTCTATTAGCCCGGGTGAAGGCTCCACCACTTCGTCATACCCTGGGTACTCAGGCACCCCAAGGTCCAGCATATACTTGGTGAGCAAATTTCCAAAGAAAAACTGCTTGATCTGCTGCCCAAACCTCGTTGCCATCTCACCCAACATCAATTCACCCATATTTATGGTTCGGCCTGTCATAAAAAAATAATCGAGCACGAGTGCAGTCACACAATCGAGCACGAGTGCAGTCACTGATATGCTTGACAGGCATGAGGCGTGCTTGTACAAAATTGTGCCACACCTTAGAAGTCTTGTTAAAATCTGACTGGACCATATGAAGATGAGGAGAGTCGTGCTGTTTGATCCACTTGGTATTCGAATCAATGCCACACAAAGTGTGACGAATCAATTTTTATTTGGGGCTCTTGACAAATTTTTTTAGCCTCGTTGGGTCAACTTCTTCAACCCCCAAGTATTTGTAGATGTCTGTCTGGTGCATTTTAATCTCAACACCCCGTACACTTGAAATAGCATGCCCATCGTGCCAATAGGCATAAATTTCCCAGACCATACTCAAATTTACCGGGCTGGGGCATGTCAATATCTTCTCTATGTGCCTTGCACGGAGTTGGCTCATTAACTAAGGAAAGTTCTTCTCCAAGGCTTTAGTGTTAATCCCTACATCGGAGATATAACGCCCCTTGGTTGCACTATCACGAGCCATGTGGTATCCTGCAGCACCATGAACACAAGAACATGAGATTTGATAAATATTGTACCTAAGGTTGTGGTGCAAGTCCTACAAGGACCTCACACTTAAAACCAAAGGTTCAACTAACACTTCTTTCATGATTTTTTATGCGATAAGGTGCAAGTGTTGCCTCCTAAAGCTATGGGTACTCAAGACTTCGCCAAGCTAATCAAAAGAATAATTGATTATGGCTACATGAATTCACATTAATCGTGGCAATTACATGTGGCACTCCATTTTATACACTACAAAATTACACTACATCACTACTTTCTACAACAAGTTAACAACATATAATACATAATATACATGGTGTAAAGACATGATTTTTACTTTCAAGCTCAAACCTTCAACATGTAACAACATTCCTACGCACCCCACACTTGTCCCAAGTTCAAATACAAGGCGTTCGGTTACTCAAGACTTCACCGGTGTACTTAGAAACTTCGTTCAAGCATATTCACAGATACCTTGTGGGCATAAATTGTGAACTCTAGACTTCAACAATGGTGGAAGAAAATGGCCATCCCAATTTTAAATATGAGTAGAGGGACTTTAAGTTTACTACTCCAACCATATAATAATCACAACAACGTCAACGATACCAAGCCAACCACTAAAGTAGTCTTACAATTTCATAAAGGGAAAAGTTGGGGGTTACGGATCATGGGGGGTGGGATTTACCATTGATACTACACTATAAACATAAAAGAAGAAGAAGAAGAAGAAGAATAAAAACATACCTGAAGATTGAAGAAGGAAAAACAAGAGAAAAATTGAAAACATTTTGGGTGAAGGGGAGAGGGAGTCGCGGGTAGAGGGGAGGAAGGAGGGGAGTGTTTGTTTTGTATCTTTCTTTGGGTGTGGGTATTTGGTTAGAAGATGGGTTATAGTGTTAGTGTATATGTGTAATTTGGTTGGGTTTAATGGGTATGGGTAATTAGAAAAATAAATAAAACAAAGAACAAGAATTTTTTTTTTAACCCCCCCAGCCCAGCCAGCGCCCAGCGCTGGGGGGTTTAATCCTTACTGCTTCTGCCGCCCCAGCGGCGCCTGGCACTAACCAGGGCACTGGGGGTAATTATATATTAATACTTTTTTTTTAATAGAACACCCGATCCCCCTAGCCTTTTTTAAATACTCAATTACATGTCCTACGCCATTGTATCTATAAATTCTTCGCCTACAAGAAGAAAAAATGCAAAATCTAGCTATTCTACTAAAAAAATTAAGAAGTTAACTACGGAAGCGATTAAAAATTGGGTTGCCTCCCAACAAGCGCCTGATTTAACATCACGGAATGACGCAGAGTCTCGCCTCACTAATCAGCGAGCACGACTTTGGTTTTTTCACGATTTACTATACCACCCCAATAGTGCTCGACTCTATGTTCATTCACCAAAAATTTTCTTTCACCATGTATAGCTCGCAACTCAAGTGCACCATATGGAGTGACTCTCACCACCTCAAACGGGCCTGACCATCTCGATTCAGCTTTCCAGGAAACAATCTCAGCCTTGAATTGAATAACAATACATGTTGGCCTGGCTCAAATTAACGCGGCTTAATATGCTTGTCATGCCATCTCTTGGTCTTTTCTTTGTAAAGTTTGGCATTTTAACACAACTGCAGCCTGAACTCATCTAATCCATCCAACTGCAACAATCTTTTCTCACCCGCGGCTTCAAGGTTCATGTTTAGCTTCTTGATGGCCCAATATGGTTTATGTTCAATCTCAAAGGGCAAGTGACATGCCTTCCCATAGACCAGATTGTACGGTGATGCCCTAATTGGCGTTTTGTAAGCTGTTCTATATGTCCATAAGACATCATCTAACTTTGCAGCCCAATCTTTCCTGTTCACACTCACCGTTTTCTCTAATATTTTCTTTATTTCTCTGTTGGATACCTCTGCTTGTCCACTTGTTTGAGGGTGATATATTGTTGCAACCCGATGATGGACTCCATATTTAGCTAAAAGGTTATTCAATAACCGATTGCAAAAATAGGTTCCTTCATCACTAATCAAGGCACATGGAGTACCAAATCTCGAGAATATATTTTTCTTCACAAACGCATCGACAACCATGGCATCATTTGTCGGCAATGCAATTGCCTCCACCCATTTTGACACGTAGTCAACTGCCAGCAAAATGTACTTATTCCCCTAGACGATGGGAATGGACCCATAAAACCTATCCCTCACACATCAAAAATCTCGACCTCCAAGATATTATTCAAAGGCATCTCGTGATTCCTTGTGATCTTTTATGTTCTCTCGCATTGGTCACACTTTTTAACAAACGCGTGGGCGTCTCTGAATAGAGTTGGACAAAAGAACCTAGATTGTAGCACTTTCGCCGATGTTCTATCGCAACCATGATGGTCCCCATAAGGTGATGCATGACAATCATACATCACAAGTTCCACTTATTAATCAGGAATACATTTCCAAAATAAATGGGACTTCCTGATCAGGCTCATAATCCAAGATAATGAAATCAGCTGGGAATATGAAAGAGTCCACCTGAACCAGCACATCTTCAATTACTCCCTCAGGATGAGCAATGGAGAGATCATCCAATTGTAAAATCACTGTTGTTGGGTGTGGCTCAACCAACCCTAACTGCCTGAACACAGATAGCGGCATCAAATTAATGCTCTCCCCAAGATCGCATAAAGATCGCCCGACTGCATGCTTACCAATTGAGATCTGGATAGTAAAACTACCCGGGTCCTTTAATTTCTGAGGTAGCTTGCTTTGAATTCTTGAGCTAACTTCCTCAGTGAGTGCCATGGTCTCAAACTCAGTCAACCTTCTTTTATTAGCCACAATGTCCTTGATGTATTTAGCATATTTGGGAACCTCCTGCAAAATATCTACCAGTGGCATATTGATTTGTATCTACTTCAAGAGGTAAAGGAAATTTTTATATGTGGCATTATCTTTCACCTTTTGCAACCTTTAAGGGAAAGGAGGAGGTGGCCTTGCAACCAATAGTGGGGGTTGCTCAGCCACCGCCTCTTCAGCTGGCTTTTCCGATTCTATCGGATTGTCTGATGTTGATTCAATATTGGCTGGTTCCTCATTAAAAGTTACCTTTTTTTCTTCTTGGACTGAACTTCTTCCAACTGCCTCCCATTCCTCAATGATACAACATTAACAGATGCTTTAGGATTAGCTTCGGTGTCACTTGGGAGAGCCCCTGTTCGACGGGTATTTTGGGAACTGGCTAGTTGCCCCATTTGACATTCCAAATTTCTCATTGCTACTGTTTGGACCTGGTGACCAGCCATTATTTTCTGATTGAAAACAAGTTGGTCGTTCATCATTCTCTTCATAATCTCCTCAAGGCTAAATGATTGTTCATCCTGAGTTGGTTTGTACTGTTGTTGAGGTGCTTGAGGTGCTGGAGGCCTGTAATGATTATGAGTGCCTTGATTTCCACCCCAAACGAAGTTTGGGTGGTTTCTCCAGTTGGGGTTATAAGTGTTACCATATTGATTTTCTTGACCCTTATTCGCATTACCCACAAAGCAGACAGACTCTGGATTAGCTGGGCATAAATCACTCAGGTGACCCTCTCCACAGACTTCACAAAATACCTGAATCTGTTGCACTGGTTGCACTGGCTGGGCCTGTTGCAGTGGTTGAGACTATTGCTTGTTAATGATCAGGGTCATCTGATTGACTTGGTTAGTCAGTGTAGAGATTTGAGCTGACAATGCTGAGACAACATCTAGTTCAAAAACCCCTAGTGACTTTTGAACCACATTCCTTCCCCTCTCACCTTGCCAGTCTGGATTGCTTTTGGAGAGTTTATTCAATAATGCAAATATTTCATCATAATTCTTCTCCAATACCTGACCTCCAGCTACTGCATCTACCACAATTTTTGTTTAGGGATGGAGCCCCTCAATGAAAGTGTGAACTAATACTTCGTTTGTCTGATTGTGATGAGGACAGTCTCTGAGTAGCCCCTTGAACCTTTCCCATGCTGAATATAAAGATTCGCCTGCTTTCTGTTTAAAGGAGACTATCTCACTTCTGATCTTTGCAGTCTTTCCTGAAGGGAAGAACCTTGCTAGAAATTTTCTCGCCAAATCATTCCATGTTGTAATGGAATTAGCTGGTTCTGCTTTAGCCATCACTTTGCTTCGCCCAACAGAGAGAATGGGAAAAGCGTGAGCCTCCCATAATCTGGCGTGACCCCGCTAGTTATATAAGTATCACTAATCTCCAAGAAGTTCAGAATGTGCTGTTGTGGATCCTCATGTGGAAGACCCATAAACTGCCCGTTTGCATGAAGTAGCTGGATCATGCTCTGTTTCAGCTCAAAGTGCCCAGTGATTCTGGGCTTCACGATGCTGGAGGTAACATTAGCAATACTGGGCATTACTACCTCCTGAACAACCATGTGTTGTTCCTCTGCCATGTTCACAGGAAATTGAATGAGGTCCTGAATATTGTCTGTATCCCTTGCTTCCCTCAACCTTTTGTGAACTGTTCTCTCAGGTTCGGGGTCAAAGTCGTCAAGTATGTCCTGGCTTTGGACCCTACGCATTCAATCAAAGTTCCTGAGATTAGAACAAAAATCAAGTAACTTTAGACTAGATGAAATAAACAATTAAAGTGAAAACTAGAAAGTAATCTATATTCAAGTCCCCGACAACGGCGCCAAAAACTTGTTGGTCCCAAACGCACACGCAAGTATACGTGGTCATACATGTAATATAATGATAAATCGAGTGTCCAACCCACAAAGACTTGTTTAAAATACTTACTAATCACTATAATTGTTATTTAATCAAGCCAAAATAAAAATGCAAGAATGTAACTATTTTATACTACGATTCTAAAAAAATAACTAGTTATCAACTAACAAGTTGTTTGTTGTGTATTCAATAGAGACAAATATTCCAGGGTAATGATCGATTCACCATTCGTATTGTGTTCTAATTAACTCTCCCTTTCATATAATTCACTCATGGTTTCTAGTTAATCGATAAATGCTCTCATAACCTTCTCCCGAAGCACTACTCGCCTATTCTCAATAGATTAAAGACTATACCCCTATGAAATTAATCTATTATAACACACTACGATATTTAATTAAGCATGGTGACTAGGTATATTCCTATCCTAACCACAAATCCGCTCCCCTAAAGGGTTAATTTCTCTCTCTTCAATTCTTCTCTAACCTATATACGGCTTTCCTAAGCATAACATAGATAGTATATAGAACCTAACTGCTGGCCAGACAATTAAGAAATTAAACACAAAATTGAAGAAACAACCATGTATTGAGTGAACTATAATCAAGGTTAAGTTAATGTCGAATAACAATATTCATGGCTAAACCACAACCCCAGAACAATGGGTGTTTAGCCACTCATGCTTAAATCAAACAATTGCATAAGTGTTGAATTAATTGTAAATACTGGAAAAAGATGAATAAATCCGAGAATCCTTCGCTCCCTCGCAATTCCGTGTGTATATTTTCTCCAAAGTGGCGTTAATCCCTCAAAAATAAGCTTAGACTTGATTTTATACGTATAGGAAAAAACCACGTCACCGGTGCCCACCTGGGCGCTCCCCACATTAAACTTTCTGCCTCCAGTGCCACAGGTGGTGCCCAGCCTTGCCTGTGGCTCCCAAAATCGCTTTTTGTCTGATTTTTTGCGTTTTGGCTCTAATTTCGTGCGTTTCGCCCCTAATTGATCCCGAATCATTCCTACACATAAAAACACTTCAAATTAATATAAATCATCATATTTAACATCTAAAACTCACGAAACAAAAGTAAAATATGAGGCGATATACATAGAAATATATACACTTTAAGCTAAACATCAACTCTATAGGCATGTGAGTCGTCAGTATAGTTATGAGGTGTTATGAGGGCATAGGATTTCCAGTGTTAGGGTTCAAGTATTGAGACCCGTGAGTTTTTATTTTTCCGAGGTTCGGTACCTCGTGGATTTGACAAAAACCCTACGTAAAAACGATTATAATTGCTGACTTATTACTTGTCCTTGTTGTATATGTGATTCTGAATTTAGGTTGTGTTCCATTCACTCTTCCATATCTTTTTTATGGTATTCTGCTGATATTTGTTCTATCCTTTCTTATTGTTATTACTATATTGTTATCCATATTGCGTAGTCTTTATGTAGATATTATATTCTATTGTTCTTATACTTATATTTATTCAGTTTATTAGACCTGTGGGTGTCTTGAGTGTTCCTCGTCACCACTCCACCGAGGTTAGCCTTGATACTTACTGGGCACCGCTGTGGTGTGCTCATACTGCACTTCTGCATATTTTTTGTGCATATCCAGGTATCGTGTAGCCGGTCGATCGTTAGTTAGTGAAACGAATTGTTGTTGTGGAGATTCAAGGTAAAACATGCAATAGCGTTCACGGGTTTCGGATTCACCGTTCTATTTTGTTCATACACTATTATAATTATTTCTGAACAACTGTATTTAGAAGTTATAGTAAAATGTTGTAGAGCCTATGACTTGTACTACCGGGTTTTGGGGAAAATGTAGATTTTATAAAGAATTCATTTCAGGAAGTATTAGATGTTATTATTATTTGTTGTTATGCCATAACTGTTAGGCTTACCTAGTCCTTAAGACTAGGTGTCATAACGATACCTAACGTAGGGGAAATTGGGTCGTGACAAGTTGGTATCAAAGCGCTAGGTTCATAGGTGCTACGACTCATAAGCGAATTTAGTATACTTTTGTGGATCGGCACAGAGACGTCTATACTTATCTTCGAGAGGCTATGGAACTATTAAGACAATTTCACTTCCTTCATTCCTATCGTGCAAGTTCCTTGATCTCGAGGTTTCAACATTTATCATTCCATTCTCTCACAGATGGTGAGGACATGAGCTACAGTTCCGGATGACGCAACCCCATAACAGATGTCACTAGGGGCAGAGGCAGTGGCGCCAGTAGTTCTAGGTTGAGGGGCAGGTACCATGTCACGACCCGATTTCGGAGTCGTGATGGCGCTTGTCGTAGAACCAGGCAAGCCGCCCATTTTATCTAAGCTAAATTCAATTTGTAGTAAAAATACAATTTTAAATGAAATTAGTGATAATACTAATAATTTGATGTTTTGAAAAAATATGTGAAACAAAATTTAAAATCTCCAACCTCGGATCCGGTGTCACTCAGTCATGAGCTGCTACAATGTAAAGCTGTTAAAATACAAACTGGACAACATAGCCTGAAATAATAAAAGTGCAACAGGAAGATAGAGAAAGAGAAAGCGAGGCTGCGATCACCGGCTGCTACCTCGACGACTCCGAAAAAACTCTGACAGCCGCTCAGCAACCACTACTGGGTCCCGATGTACCTGGATCTGCACACGAGGTGCAGTGAGTAACGTGAGTACACCAACTCAGAAGTAACGAACCCAAACTATGGGATGAGAGGTAGTGACAGGCTATACCTCAATAATTAATCATCAGCATACAAAATTTAGGCATGTTCAAAGTTTATCAGAAAATAACAACAGAATATGCTAGATATACCTCAATATGCTCTACATGCCAACATGTCACAGTGTGAAAATGCACATAGATATTACTCTCGGCCGATCTCATAACTGTCTCAATAACAGGCTCTCGGCCTCACTCAGTTATTACTCTCCAGTCTCATTCACATGGATAACAGATGCATCCATTAGCCAGAAACAATGATAAGTATGCATATAATTAACAATACTGAGACTGAGCTATGAAGTGATATGCTATAAGAGGACCGAGTATATGAAATCAAATAATCACAAAATGAGACAGTAATATATGACCACTGGGGTATCAGCATTATCGGCGTGAAGTCTAGCATTTATACTTAACATGATTTATAACATGTTCACAATTACCACATTAATAGAAGCACAGATATCATCAGGGAATAATCACTAAGCGGTGCCATGAGATGAACCAGGTCACAAGTCTCACAGTGCACGCCCGCACGCCCATCACTTGGCATGTGCATCACCTCAATTATAGTCATAAATCATATAGCTCGGGCTTTCGAACCCTCAGAACCAAATTTGGAAATATTACTTACCTCAAAACCAGCTAAAATACTATTCTGCAGTGCCTTTGCTTCTAAATTCGTCCTCCGAGTGCTCCAAATCTACTAAAACTCAGATGTATACCATTATAATATGCCAAGGAACGAAACCCATTCGAAAATAATCAAAATTAACCCAAAATCCCGAAATTGGCCAAACCCGACCCTCGGGCCCATGTCTCTGAATTCAACAAAAATCATATAACTAGAAACCTCATTCCCTCACGAGTCTACCCATATAAAACTCATCAAAATCCGACTTCAACTGCCCACTCAAGTTGATGCGAGGCTAGAATTCATGGTTTAACATGTTATATGCCCTACATTTTAAGTGCGTTAATGATAAAAATACACTTTTTATGTGCATAATAGAGTCTATTTCATTTGTAGGTGAATTGGAGATGGAAGTCGAGCTAAAGGGATGCAAATACATCGAAAATACGCTAAAGAGGCGAGGAGTAATGCACCGGGCTATAGCCGGGCGTTTGAGCCCAAACGCCTGACCCTGCCTGGCGTTAGCCAGGCGCCAGAGCCAAAACGCCTGACCCTTCCTGGCGTTAGCCAGCCGTCAGAGCCCAAACGCTTGCCCTAGCCCGACGTTATCCAGGCGCCAGGGCCCAAACGCCAGGCCCCTGTTCCGGCTAAATTCGAGTTTTTGAAGAGTTTAAGTGTCTCCCGGTTGGATAGAAGTCTCCTACACGTTTAGGGTTTATCCCAAACATATAAATAGACCCCAAAAACACAACTTGAAGAGGATTCGAAAGAGGAGAAGCCATTCAAGTGAAGAAAAACCTGTGGATTATTACTCAGTGGAGCAAACATTGATTTTTGTAGGTTTTATTCATTATTTTGTAGTTCAATTATGCAAGTTATTTTAGAATTGATTCTTATGAATATGAGTAGCTAGTTTCTTAATCTAGGGTTTTGGTAGAACCCGTTGGGGAATAAAGTTATTGTGATATTATTATAGTTTTGATTGGTTGATCAATCTCTATTTGTTAAACTACGTTATTGTTGTAGTTGATTGAAGGGCCCTCAATTAGCTGTTCCTATTTATTATGTATCTACTTGAGAGAGAGTGCATATTTAGGTAGTTGTTTGAACAACATCACTCCCGGAGTATAGACGAAAGTCATAACCGAGGGTTTAGAGGTTGGATTAGAGATAACGATACCTCGGGTGCAATCTAAAGTGAACTGTAATGCAATCTAGCTAGCGTAACTTGAGAGAGTGCGTCTAGTAAATTATCATAATTAATTGAGAGAAATTTATGGTAGATAGGGTGTTCATGATTGATAGAGAGAACTAATCAAACTATATGAAGTATACGAGAAGTAAGTTCACCAACTGGGGAAACCATAGCGTTAGACCTTTACCATAATTGTTTACAACACATTGTTAGTAATTGTTAGTTATTATTATTGTCTATAGAATTAGTAAAACATCACCAATTTATACTAAAAAAGTCTTGAGAGAATTGATTGAGTAAAAGCTGCGTATTCCAAAGACTTGATTGATACGTAAATTCCCTGTGGGATCGACTCTGGGCATAATACCCCAGATTATATTTGCAACGCCCGTTTAGTCTTTTATTAGACATAGTTGTGCGTGATCAAATTTTGGCACCGTTGCTGGGGAATTATCGTTATTATCAATTGAGTTGGAAGAAATACAAAATTCTGAAATATAGTCAATTTTCTTTAAATTTTCATTTTTACATTGAAAGTTTAACGTTTGCTAACGTGTTGCAGGTGCATGCCTAGAAACTCATCGAGGACTGGTGAAGTAGTTTAAGCCTTATCAGACCTTGAGAAAGTTTTCAAGGCCCTAAACTGGACAAACCGAAAAAGCAAACATCAACCACAAATTGAACAAATTGAAACCGACATGGAAGATCCACACAACCGTAACAATAATAGGGATGACGTGGTAGACCCAGTCGCTCACATAGGGGCAGAGGCTCCCCTATATGACTGGGCACAGCCCACAGCTGAGAATTTGGCCACAACGATACTGGTTCCTTAGATACAAGCCGAGTCCTTCTAGATAACAAATAATATGCTGCACTTATTGCAGAACAANCTGTCAATTTGCAAAACACAGAGGCAGCCAAACGTCACTCAGGAGGCAATAAAACTGTTGTTGTTTCCATTCTCAATGACTGGCACTGCCCAGACTTGGCTAAACTCACTCCCCATCAATTCCATTACCACATGGGAGCAGTTAGTCAAACAGTTCGTGAACAAGTTTCATCCACCCGACAAAATTGCGCAACAAATTGATGAAATCTTGAGCTTCAGACAGAAACCAGTTGNTTTTTATATGGGTTTGGCTGATACTGTTAAAGCAAATGTTGATGCTTCGGCTGGTGGAGCATTCTTGAGCAAAACGTAGAGAGAAAGACAAATATTACTTAATAAAATGGCACATAATTCAGGATGGACAACAAGGAATGCACCCATTACTCCTGTAGTTCATTCAGTGCCATTCAATCCATCTAATACTATTGCAGAGAACGTGGCCACCTTGATAACACAAATGAGCATACTAACTAAGAAGGTGGAAGAATAAGGCCAAAAGCAGCAGGTACACATCGTAGACACAACCAATGGGGGCTTATGCACATCTTGCATTAGTCAACCACTTGGTAATCACTGGAATGCAGAATGTCATCACCCTCCTTGTCTAGAAAATAGGAATTATGTGTCGAATTATGGAAGCCAGAGACAAGGGGGCAGAGCTGGGGTCAGCAAGTTCAACCATATAGATCACCCCACCAACAGCAGAACAGTGGAATTATGGGTGTTAGGGAACAACAAGGTAATGCAGCACCGTATCACAGGCCACAAGGGTATAACCATCACAACCAACAACAAGCATACTACTCCCCTCAGCATCAACAGGGGGGGAAGCAAGAAGATGGGTTTTCCAGGTTAGAAGCTATGATGCAG
>ML392721.1:44830-48259 GCA_005239525.1 Nicotiana knightiana | reverse complement strand
TAAGCTAAAATTACTTTATTTTTTATGGAACTTTGTAATTTCTGACGAAGAACATAGCACAGATAGCTTTACTGATTCTAAATTAACAGTTCTTGTCAATCTTTAGACAGCCTAATCACATGCTTCGAGGTTCAGAAGTGTTCACACATCAACTTCAGCAAATTTAACAGGATTCGACATGAACAAAACATAATCTACTAAATCCACTTATATTGAAACAATTGAATTTTGAAATAACCACTTCTGAAAATCCAAATGTTTACACAAGGTTTCATGTGGACTAATTTGAATACCAACTTCCTTTTTTAAACACCTATTTCTATCCTTCAACTACTTCTAGAGAAAAAAAAATAGATTCAAAGTTCCAGAAAAATCGCCTCAAAATTTAGTTTGAGCACTATCAGATGAAAGGCTAAAAAAAATGAATGTACAGTCCAGTCCCTTAAATTACAAGATTCCAAAGTGCATAAATGAATGAATTACAGTTTTTTGAAGCGAAAATACAGCTTCTGTAAAATACGTTTTTATGGAGATCAAAGCAAAACTAAAAATGGAAAATCCTAAATAGCTGCTCCACATATGAATTCTTCGTACTGTACATTTGCAGCCCTCTTTTTGTAATTTCTAGAACATACAAACTAATTAAGTGTTAATCATTCACCAAACCAAACATGACCATGAAAGGAGGTCAAGTTTAAACCTGATAATGCTATGGTAAACTACACTAACAAAACAAAATTATTTAGGCATTCTCTTGGGGTAAACCTGACCATGAATGTTTTAGATTTTAAGCCCATGATTTCAATATTAACCTAAGTCTAAATCCATATGGAGACCTGCTTACTGAGTCTTTTCAATGAACAAGGCATACAAATAAGAGCACCTTTTATCATTAATCTAAGATTATAAATCCAACACTTTACTATTTGGACAGCGTTGAGGATATGTCTTGGAGTATTGTCAAAAGATGAATCTAATCATGAAGGAGGTTATATTCACTCCTTAATGACGCTCTTAGAAGAACAAAGCATATTCAGACCTTTTCTGGGCTAAATCTGGCCATAAAAAAAGGGTCAGATTCAGCTCCATAGATCTCATCTTTTGTTTCTCATGACAATTATACTATAATTTTGACAGAGACATAATCTGATCATTTTAAGAGATTAAGATTCCTTACTCTAGGTGGCCTTTTAACTACTTATCTTATGCCCTAGAAGAGGCAACTTCATGGACATGCTACTGTTTATGCACCATTGTGGGGTGAATTTGACCATTGGAAGGTCAGACTCATCTACCCTAGTGCTAATACTAACCTACCTAGAGATTTGCTTATTGAATCTCTCTATTGACCAAAGAGACTCAACTGAAAGCATATTTTCTGCACATTTATAGAGAGAACCTGACCATAGAGAAGGTCAGATTCTACACCATATTGCAGCTATTTTAAGAAGTGGAACTATGATTATCAACTACATTTATACCTCTAATCTTAAATAAACAAAATCTTCCAGCAAAAATATACTAACAGCAGGACTACATTTATCACACTCACAAACTCTTTATCACACCCACATTGTCATATTATATAGAACAGAAGAAAATCTTCAGATATAAAAAAAAACAAACAACTTATAGTGGACAGAAGATAAAAGTTTCAAATTAACTTTTCATTGAGAAACAGATGAAATAGATACATACCTTTTTTAAGAGTAAAACAGCAGAAAATCTGACCAAATAAAGGTCAGATACTAAAAACTGGAGACCAACACAGCAACTAACAGGCAACAAAACCAGCAGTAGAGAAACCCAGAAAGCGAGAGCTTGNTCTATCCTTAAAATTCTGATTTCCTAACTACATTACCTAATACACCCCCTTGGAGTCCCTGAATTTACCATTGGGTAATCAGGGTTAAACTCACTGGGGTTATTACTTGGACTTTGGTTAATCAACTCTAGTTAGCCTTCTACTTAACTAGGATCATTAGGTATTAACTTTTTAATCAATTTAGGCCAATAAACTTCTTAACCTAAGTTAACTGATTCAATTTGATTAATTCAACTTAATGACCTAAAATCAGAAACTTGATTAATTATTAAGATCAGGTTAACTAATTTGTTTTAGCTAATTAATCCTAACTAATTGTCCTGGACATGTCTTAGGACTTAGTTAGTTTTTTTAAGAGACTATTTGACTAGGTTAATCTATTAAACAAGTGATTGTGGGAAATTATTGTTAACTAAATTAGTCTTGAAAAGTCTAGGTTAAATCATGACCAATCATTGTTTTAGAACTAAGTTTTAGCCTAATTGGTTCATTAATTTCTCATTATTAACTGATTTCAACTTGTTTAGGATTTTGGTCAATTAATGAGAGTTAATTAAATTGTTAAAAATTAGTCAGTTTTCTTGTATTAAACATGTTTAAGTTTCACTTGAACCTAGGGGGAATCAGTTTGTTTGAGTTAATTGAATATGCCAATCTTAAACTAAAAGTTGAAATTTAAACTATGATTAATTGGAAGTTAATATATAATTGAGACTAATCATAGGCATCAAAATCAAGGCTAAATCAAACGACGACCTCAAACAACACACGAGCAAAAGAACTAATAGAGGTTGTTCAAGCATTTCAACATATGAATTCAGGGATTTAATCAATTCACGTTTATTGACTGGGTTCACCATCATAAAGATGTCTGTGAATTAGCAGAGAAAGGAAACTAAATAAAAAAACGTAATGCTAATCTCGGTTATACAAACTACTAAACTTGAACAATAAATCATACAAAAATAGTGATAAAACCTAAGCTAAATGCATTTGGGACTTTAAACTAAAAAAAGAAAACATGAACAGGTAAAGGAAAACAAAAAATAAGAAATAGTGATGTAATAAAGGAAAGCAGTGAGTAAATTATGTCCTATTCATGCTATTGATTAAGAAACAACAGAAAGGAAGTGGAGGATACCAGTTTGACGGGTTTGGACGAACTATGGCGACTAGCCGGAGTTTGGCCAGACTATGGCGATCTCCAAAAATGACCCTTACTCACATGAATCGACGGCTCTCGTCGAGAACCATTGACTCATGTAAGTTTGAGTCACAGAGTCGCTTGGGATCATCTTCTGCATGTTCTAGGGTTTTGACTGTTTTCCTAGATCCGAAATTACTCTTAACTGGGTGGTTATTTTGGGAAATTGATAGTGGGATGGGGTTAAGGGGGAGGAGAGGACCATAGGGTGAAAGTTTGGGGGTGATTGGAGGAGGTCCGGTGGCCGGACGGCGGTGGGATTCTGGGGCGGCTAGGGTTTTTTAGAGAGAGGAGAGAGAGAGAGACGGATGGAGGAAAGGGGGGTGTAAGACTTTGAAGTGAACTGGGGTAGGGGGTGTTTGAAACAGTTAAATACTTTATTAGGGGTTAGTTTCGGACC
>ML392721.1:12330-17330 GCA_005239525.1 Nicotiana knightiana | reverse complement strand
TAAAATGAATCTTCTTATAGAAATAGAACAAAAAATCAAGAGCTTCGAGCCAATAAAGACCGAGAAGATTGACTCAAAAACCAATTTCATTCTAAGCTCCATTGTAGAATTCGGACCTAACCATTAAGTAAGAAGTGATGGGAACGAAGGAACTTGTGAATGCAAAAGATTCTATTGAAAAAGGAATCTTAATGATTCACTGGTCGGGATGGCGAAACGAACCAGAGATTAATTCATGTATTCGGAGATCCGAGAAGTCACGAGTTAACCCTACAAATGAAATAGGGATTGAAAGAGTCAATATTCGCCCGTGAAATTCTTTTTTATTGCAAAATTTAGGACAATACAATAAAGGAAAAAATAAGGATTTGGTATAATAATACAATTTGTTTTTTAGGATTTCTATTTATAAAACTAAAAAGTTTAGTTATCTATTCAAACAAGATATACAAATTACTAATAGATTGAATGAAATCTCAAAGAATCCCACGTTCAAGGTATTACTCAATAAATAAATATATATCTTAACTTAAGATTGACTATTCTAGCTTAATTCAAATTAAATTTTTTTGAATCCTTTTATTCGCGAGGAGCTGGATGAGAAGAAACTCTCACGTCCGGTTCTGTAGTAGAGATGGAATTCAGAAACAACCATCAACTATAACCCCAAAAGAACCAGATTCCGTAAACAACATAGAGGAAGAATGAAGGGAATATCTCATCGAGGTAATCATATTTCTTTCGGTAAATATGCTCTTCAGGCACTTGAACCTGCTTGGATTACATCTAGACAAATAGAAGCAGGCCGACGAGCAATGACACGAAATGCACGTCGTGGTGGAAAAATATGGGTACGTATATTTCCAGACAAACCCGTTACACTAAGACTCGCAGAAACACGTATGGGTTCAGGAAAAGAATCCCCTGAATATTGGGTAGCTGTTGTTAAACCGGGTCGAATAATTTATGAAATGGATGGAGTAACAGAAAATATAGCCAGAAGGGCTATTTCACTAGCAGCATCAAAAATGCCTATACGAACTCAATTCATTATTTCGTAATGTAATAGAAAAAAATGTAGAAAGGGCTCTTAGATATGAAACAAAACCGCATGTTTCTTTTTTTTTTTTTGACAAAAATATTTCTTTTTTTTTTTTCTTCGCCCTTTGCATTGAAAGAACGGATTAAAAAAATGATTCAACCTCAGACCCATTTAAATGTAGCGGATAACAGCGGGGCTCGAGAATTGATGTGTATTCGAATTATAGGAGCTAGCAATCGTCGATATGCTCATATTGGTGACGTTATTGTTGCTGTGATCAAAGAAGTCGTACCAAATATGCCCCTAGAAAGATCAGAAGTAGTCAGAGCTGTAATTGTGCGGACCTATAAAAAACTCAAACGTGACAACGGGATGATAATACGATATGATGACAATGCTGCAGTTGTTATTGATCAAGAAGGATATCCAAAAGGAACTAGAATTTTTTGTGCAATCACCCGGGAATTGAGAGAATTAAATTTTACTAAAATAGTTTCATTAGCTCCCGAGGTATTATAAAATTAAATTGTGATCTATTTCTAGTGGGGTATTTGAAAGAAATAGATTAATTAGTAGATTGTGTCTCATGCATATATTTTTAATAATTCATATCATATTCAAAAAAAAAAGAAAGTAAAAAACACGTTGATTATATCAAATTTGGAGGCCCCAATAATTTTAGTTCATCATGGGTAGGGACACTATTGCTGAGATAATAACTTCTATACGAAATGCTGATATGGATCGAAAAAGGGTGGTTCGAATAGCATCTACTAATATTACCGAAAATATTGTTCAAATACTTTTACGAGAAGGTTTTATCGAAAACGTGAGAAAACATCGAGAAAACAACAAATATTTTTTGGTTTTAACCCTGCGACATAGAAGGAATAGGAAAAGACCCTATAGAAATATTTTAAATTTAAAACGAATCAGTCGACCTGGTCTACGAATCTATTCTAATTATCAACGAATTCCGCGAATTTTAGGTGGAATGGGGATTGTAATTCTTTCTACTTCTCGAGGTATAATGACAGACCGAGAGGCTCGACTAGAAGGAATAGGTGGAGAGATTTTGTGTTATATCTGGTAATCCTTTTAATATCCAAATTGGATTCGAAACTTCCTATTTGTGAAAAAGAAAAAAAGGGGGTTGTCTAATATCTTTCTTATTAGTTGATATCTCAAGGGGCCTTTAAGAACCAAAAAGGAGTCATGAAGATTTAATTACTGAATCGCTTCCCAACGGTCTGTTCCGGGTTCGTTTAGATCTGATTATAAATTATGTTTCAGGAAAGATTCGACATAGTTTTATACGGATACTTCCAGGAGATAGAGTCAAAATTGAAGTAAGTCCTTATGATTCAACCAAAGGGCGTATAATTTATCGACTCCACAACAAAGATTTGAAGGATTAGTTTTTCAACTTCACCATTCCTTTCGTGGGAATACAATTCGAGATGAAAAATTTCAAGAAACTTATTTTCTTCCAAGAAATAGATTCAGAATTAAGGTAAGGAATGAGAAATATGAAAATAAGAGCTTCCGTTCGTAAAATTTGTGAAAAATGTCGACTAATCCGTAGGCGGGGACGAATTATAGTAATTTGTTCCAACCCGAGACATAAACAAAGACAGGGATAATCAGACTTGCCAGAAGAGCCGATGTACAAATAAAGAATCTGTTTTGACATGAAATGGATATATCCATATATCTCTGACTCATATTTACGAGATGATAAAATATGGCAAAAGCTATACCGAAAATTAGTTCGCGTAGGAATGGACGTATTGGTTCACGTAAGGGTGCACGTAGAATACCAAAGGGAGTTATTCATGTTCAAGCAAGTTTCAATAATACCATTGTCACTGTTACAGATGTACGGGGTCGAGTAGTTTCTTGGTCCTCTGCCGGTACTTCTGGATTCAAAGGTACGAGAAGAGGAACACCGTTTGCTGCTCAAACCGTAGCAGAAAACGCTATCCGTATAGTAGTGGATAAAGGTATGCAACGAGCAGAAGTCATGATAAAAGGTCCCGGTCTCGGAAGAGATGCAGCATTACGAGCTATTCGTCGAAGTGGTATACTATTAACTTTCGTACGGGATGTAACTCCTATGCAACATAATGGCTGTAGACCTCCAAAAAAAAGACGTGTGTAGAACTCAACATTGAAGAAATCTCAAGAGAAACAAAAGATTCGATGATATAATCAAATAATAGTGCTGNAAATCTCAAGAGAAATAAAAGATTCGATGATCTAATCAAATAATAGTACTATGGTTCGAGAGAAAGTAACAGTATCTACTCGGACACTACAGTGGAAGTGTGTTGAATCAAGAACAGACAGTAAACGCCTTTATTATGGACGCTTTATTCTGTCTCCACTTATGAAAGGCCAAGCCGACACAATAGGCATTGCGATGCGAAGAGCGTTACTTGGAGAAATAGAAGGAACATGTATCACACGTGTAAAATCTGAGAAAGTCCCACATGAATATTCTACCATAACGGGCATTCAAGAATCGGTACATGAAATTTTAATGAATTTGAAAGAAATTGTATTAAGAAGTAATGTATATGGAACGTCTTATGCATCTATTTGTGTCAAGGTTCCTGGATATGTAACTGCTCAAGATATCATCTTGCCGCCTTTTGTAGAAATCGTTGATACTACACAATATATAGCCAGTTTAACGGAACCAATTGATTTTTGTATTGGATTACAAATAGAGAGAAATCGTGGATATCTTATATAAACGCCACATAACTTTCAAGATGGAAGTTATCCTATAGATGCTGTATTCATGCCTGTTCGAAAGGCGAATCATAGTATTCATTCTTATGGGAATGGGAATGAAAAATAAGAGATATTTTTTCTCGAAATATGGACAAACGGAAGTTTAACTCCGAAAGAAGCACTTCATGAAGCATCCTGAAATTTAATTGATTTATTTATTCCCTTTTTACATATGGAGGAAGACAACCTATATTTACAGGACAATCAACACAGGGTTCCTTTATCCCCTTTTACCTTTCATGATAAATTGGCTAAACTCATAAAAAACAAAAAGAAATAGCAGTGAAATCGATTTTTATTGACCAATCAGAATTGCCTTCCAGGATCTATAATTGCCTCAAAATTTCCAATATATATACATTGTTGGACCTTTTTAATAACAAGCCAAGAAGATCTTATGAAAATGGAACATTTTCGTAGCGAAGATGTAAAACAGATATTGGGCATTTTAGAAAAATATTTTGTAATTGATTTAGCAAAAAATAAGTTTTAAATCTATTGGACTTACTTAGTGAAAATAGATTGAAAATCTTTAGCACAATTAATATATCATATATTCAAAATAAATTCAGAATTTAATTGAATAGGTGTATCTAGGGAGAATTCGCTTTGAAGAAACTATTCCCTAGATACACATGTCGTGTTATTTCACAATTGAATCAATTTAAAAATTTAAAAAAGACCTAAAGTTAGGGATTTATCAATAGGTAATGTTGCACCAATGCCCAACCAAAGGGCGACTGCGGTACCAATCAAAAAGACAGTCGTCGCTACTGGACGACGAAATGGATTTTGGAATTTATTAACATTCTCTAAAAAAGGTACTGTTAATAATCCTGCATGTGCTGAAACCATTAGAAGAACCCCCAATAATTTATTGGGAACTGTACGAAGTATTTGAAATACAGGAAAGAAATACCATTCAGGTAATATTTCCAAAGGGGTTGCAAATGGATGCGCCGGTTCACTAATCATTGATGGTTCTAAAACGACTAAGCCTACATTACATGCAATAGTACCTAGAATTACTACTGAAAAAATATATAAAAGATCATTGGGTCATGCGGGCTCTCCATAATAATTATGACCCATACCTTTAGCCAATTTAGCTCTTAATACAAGATCATTCAAGTCAGGTTTTTCTTATTGGGATAGGTGG
>ML392721.1:10000-12211 GCA_005239525.1 Nicotiana knightiana | reverse complement strand
TGTTCCAAAAGTTCCTTTCCGAAGTCCTGGAGAGGAAGATGCATCTTGGGTTGACGTATAGTGCGACTTGTCAGATATATTGGGTCATATGGTATTTCCCCGTTCTCTCCCCCGATCGAGATATCCCTCGTTTCACCCAAGAAAGATAAATTTAATCATCAAAAATTTGGAGTGTGAAGTGCAATTAGATCCATTTTTGAGGGGATTCATATTACTATTATCAATTAGAATAATTCAATTAGAATAATTTATGGTTGGCTTGGTTGGACTAAAAAAATGAAGTATCCAGGCTCCGTTTAGAAAAAACCCAATTGGATTGGTAAGATATCTATGATTGCTATTCATATTTTTTCTTTGTAAAGAGATCCTAATTGTCAAGCAAATATAAAATGAATTGAAAAAAAAAAAGAAATACAAAAAGAAATGGTAATGGGAGCGAGCATTTGTCCTATATGTACAAATCCAAATCGGGCGGATCTTTACCCGGAGTAGAGCATATAAAAAGATGAAATATACCCATTCAGGAACAAGAAAATACCATCACGGTTTGGATTAAATCTCGATGAAAGAATACATCAATGAGAAGTTAATTCTATAAGTTTAATGACCCTTTCTTATAACTTCAAATTTTATAATGGAAAATAGAAAATATAAAAAAGGAGTCAAAACTCGTCTTTATTGAAAAATCGAAGAAAAGCCTTTTCGTTAGAAGTAAGAAAGAACCTTTCTAGAAAAAAAGAAAGAGGACTGGAACCTATACATTGATTCACAATTTTTTGAACCGTATGCATCAAAAGGCGCATGTACGGTTCCTAAGGGATACAATTTTACCCTAATCAACCGACTTTATCGAGAAAGATTACTTTTTTTAGGCCAAGAGGTTGATAGCGAGATTTTGAATTAACTTATTGGTCTTATGGTATATCTCATTATCGAGGATGAGACCAAAGATCTGTATTTGTTTATAAACTCTCCTGGGGGCTGGGTAATACCTGGGGTGGCTATTTATGATACTATGCAATTTGTGCGACCAGATGTCCATACAATATGCATGGGATTAGCCGCTTCAATGGGATCTTTTATCCTGGTCGGAGGAGAAATTACCAAACGTCTAGCATTCCCTCACGCTTGGCGCCAATGAGGTTTTTATTTGAGAGAAAAAAGAAGACTATGCCTTTGCCATATGAATACTAAGTAATAATATCATGGCACTTCGAATTCGATATGAGAAATTTTTGTATTGTTTTTTTTTCTTCAAAACATTAGATTCTGTATCGAGAGAGTAGTATGAGATAAGGGACATTTTCGATTTTCTCTTATCTATCGGGAGTTCAGTTCAGCGTCAAAAACTTTTTTGTTTTCATGCCGGAGAGTTCTTAACAATATTTATGTTATGAAAGAGTACGAAAAAAAGATTTTTCCTTCTTTGATCGGATTAAAAAGATTAAAAAGAAACTTTGGGATTGCTGAATCACAGACAAAAAAAAAAGAAAAAATAAACATATAAAGCAACGGAGCCATCATAGTATTTTTTAACTCCTCCGAAAGGAAGGATGGCAATTTGATCATTTACCCATCTGAGTCTGATAGATTCTATTTTTCTCTTTCTTCAATAGAAAGGAGGGGAGGTTAATTTTCTTGTAGAGCCGTATGCACAAAAGATTCCTGTACGGTTGTTCAATTCTAATCTTTTTTCTATTCTTTATCTTTCTTTTCTCTTTGATTTATCATGCGAGATAAGGGAAGCTTTTATTTTGTTATATCATCAGGGTAATGATCCATCAACCTGCTAGTTCTTTTTATGAGGCACAAACAGGCAAATTTGTCCTGGAAGCGGAAGAACTGCTGAATCTGCGTGAAACCCTCACAAGAGTTTATGTACAAAGAACAGGGAAACCCTTATGGGTTGTATCAGAAGATATGGAAAGATATGTTTTTATGTCAGCAACGGAAGACCAAGATTATGGAATTGTTGATCTTGTAGTGGTTGAATGAAAATAACATGAATTTCGCGCAAATCTGTGATTTGAGATTTCATCTTCGAATTGAATATTCTATTAAATAGAAGTAATTCATCATCATTCGGTTAGGATCAATCTAAACCAACCCATCATATTATGTATACGATTCAACATGCCAACTATTAAACAACTTATTAGAAATACAAGACAGCCAATCAGAAATGTCACGAAATCCCCCGCTCTTCGGGGG
>ML392721.1:2500-5000 GCA_005239525.1 Nicotiana knightiana | reverse complement strand
TATACTCTAAAGACGCCGTCGATACAATATTGACGATCTCACAAAGATGAAATTTCAGTGAATTGTCATTTACTGATCTCATCTTTTACGGAATTGATCTTCTTTGACTGTACAAGAATATGTGGAGCTCAGCATGTCTGGAAGCAAAAGAGAACGTTCGTTTGCTGATATTATTACTGGTATTCGATACTGGGTCATTCATAACATTACTATACCTTCCCTATTCATTGCGGGTGGGTTATTTTCCAGCACCAGTTTAGCTTACGATGTGTTTGGAAGCCCTCGGCCAAACGAGTATTTTATAGACAGCCGACAAGGAATTTCATTAATAACTGGCCGTTTTAATCCCTTGGAACCACTCGATGAATTTAGTAGATCGTTTTAGGAGGCCCTAATGACTATAGATCGGACCTATCCAATTTTTACAGTACAATGGTTGGTNACAACTCGATGAATTTAGTAGATCGTTTTAGGAGGCCCTAATGACTATAGATCGAACCTATCCAATTTTTACAGTACGATGGTTGGCTGTTCACGGCCTAGCTGTTACCTACCGTCTTTTTTTGGGATCAATATCAGCAATGCAGTTCATCCAACGATAAACTTAATCTGAATTATAGAGCTATGACACAATCAAACCCGAACGAACAAAATGTTGAATTGAATCGTACCAGTCTCTACTGGGGGTTATTACTCATTTTTGTACTTGCTGTTTTATTTTCCAATTATTTCTTCAATTAAGAAAACGAAAGAGAATAAATAAGATTCTCTTAGCTCATTCGGAAGGATCTCATAATTTAATTATCCGTGACTGTTTATGTCTCTAGCATGACCACTTGATGAAATCTGGAGGGAAGTGGGGTAAATGGATGATACTACTGGAAGGATTCCTCTTTGGATAATAGGTACTGTAGCTGGTATTCTTGTAATAAGTTTAATAGGTATTTTATTTTATGGTTCATATTCCGGATTGGGTTCATCCATGTAGTAATCGAATGAATTGAGTCTTCAACATGAAAGCGTAAGAGCTCAACGGGATTCCCTTCTTTGTTTGTTTGATTCGAAGGGGAAGGGCCCGTTGAGTTCTTAAGAATCATAATATCTTTTTCGTCTAAATGATAAAATGGATTTCTTTTTCTTTTCAAAAACTCCATTTTTCTCATTTTTCTGATCATGTTTTTGAAAAATTCACTATCCGGACCACCTCTTCTTTTTCTATGATAGTATCTATCGGTACTTTCAAAGTTGGAAGAAAGAAGGAATCACTCAATTTCTTGGCTGCTATAATATATTAGATATTATAATATATTAGATATCGTGCAAATCCTTTCTATACTAATCTAATGTAGAACCTTACTCTATTTATTTTTTATTGTTTTCATATTTCATCATCAAATTTTGTATAAGATAAGTTGATTGAAGAAGTTTTATTTAATTAATAAAATTTCCTCTCTTTTTTTTTTGTTTTGTTTGTCCACTAATTAGTATATTATATGTAAAAGGTTTCTTATACATCTGGAAAAATCGAAACCAAGACTAGGAATTTTTAACAAACAGGATCAAGAATCATTACTCTTTCGTTTCGACACAAGAAAAAAGGATTTTTCTACACCCCTTTCTTGTGTCGAAGACTAGGAAGACAAATAATCCCTCCTAGAATTTTTTGTTCCTTATGTCTAGTATTTAGAAAAGTTTTACTTTCTTTCTATTTAGAATAGAAAACTATTGATACCTCTTATGGCATTGAAATCTGTCAATAGCAACATAGTCACACTACTCCAATTAAAAAAAATGAAATAAAAATAATTAAAGTCAAATACTCTTCTTCAAATTCTACATTACATACTCTTTTTCTACGAAATGCTGGGAATCCCTTGTACCACATAGTATGTAAATTTTGAAGAAGAGTATAAATAAGACAAAGGAGTTTTCAGAATCTTATTTTTTTTTATCATAAATAATCGCCAACAAGAATTTGGTTCTTTTTACGAACATGATGTCGATAATCTGCGAATCTAGAAATTCATTTCGGCCAATTGAACCTTCTCGAACTGTTTCTTTTTAAGAACCAAAAAGATTTGTGCCAAAATAACAGATGCCAAGAAGAACAAAAGTCCTTGGACACGTAATGGATCTTGAAGTACTATTTCTGCATCTCCCTGACCAAATCCGCCTACATTAGGATTACTCGTTAATGGTTGATCAAATTTGATAGATTCGCCCTCGGAAACAAGAAGTTCTGGTCAGGGAGGGATAATATCAACCACTTGACGTCCATCCGACGCATCCGTTATGGTGATCTTATATCCACTTTTTTCTTTTCGTATGATTTTGCTTACTATACCTGCTACTGTAGCATTATAAACAGTATTGTTACTCTTGCTGCCGTCGGGATAAATCTGACCCCTTCCCCTGTTTCCGCCTATGTATATAGGATATTTTAAGAAGTGAACATCCTTCTTAGTAGCAGGGTCCGGGAAAGAATAAAATTTCACTATAT